>OX155966.1:22900929-23140929 GCA_944548615.1 Micropterix aruncella | reverse complement strand
ACAAATCTCTGTTTGTCCGTCTTCTCCCACCTCTTCTTCCCCACGCCACCCTCCTCCTCCCACGCCACCCTCCTCCCCCACGCCACCCTCCTATCCTCACGCTATCCTTCTCTCCCCACGCGGTAATTCAGCTCGAATTTATCGCGAACCATGGCGCCTTTTGCCCATCTTTTTTCACAGAGGATCAGGTGGCCAACGAATCGTTTCGAGAGTAGCTGACATCAGCTCAACAACCACCCCCGCTTCTTAGGAAACGTAGGACCATTTCCAGACCCAACCCCCCCCCCCCCCCCCTGATCCTACCTAGTCCTAGAGGATCCGATCTCATGTTCACGACACAGTTATGACAGTTATGACAACAAAGTCCTTTCCAGGATCCTCCCTCTTCGAGGAGGATACCGGGTGGGAGTTGAAACGTGAGTTTAGCCGTTCCAAAGTAACGAGCAGGTCATTTGGCCCAAGCTGCACAGAAACGTTAGCTGCCAAAGCTGCAGACGGCCGCAGACAATATTAGAACATTTTTATATGAGGTGTTAAGCAGTGTGATCATCCTGTAATTGCTGCATACCGGTCGGCTTTCTCATGAATCGAACAAATGGTGCCTTTATTCCACTCATCCGGAAGGGTTTATTAATGCCAAATTCATCTAAGAATTGCTTAGAGACAATGAGCGAGCTGATTCTCAGAATTCTTAAATATAGTTTAGTTAATCTTTAAGGACCTAAAGAACCTTTATATTAATGTGTGTCTGTGTGTGTTTTTTCGTCGCTTTCTACTATGATTGGGTAAATAAAACACCACCAAAAATCATCCCAGAATTATTTATTGTCTTGACTCTTAGGAAAAAAACTAAGGAAGTAGCGAGGAAGTTTTATACATGGTTTTAGCCGGAATGATTAACAATGCGGAGATGGTGAGAGTAGAAGAACCTATTTTATTTATACTAAGAAGATAAGAGGTTTAGCTATTTTATTTATATTTTAGCTTTATTGAAGTCGTTACCAATTTAGAGAAAAACATTATCAAAGGTATGCCTTGAAAACCGACTGCTCCTTAAAAAGCATAAGGTTAGCTTCACATATTTTACCCATGGAGATTATGAACGCTAGCGAATGTCAACACTCTTCGTCTTGAACATAAAAAAAACTAATTATCGTACGTAGAGTGAGTTAATATTTTTTTATCTTGATGAAATGGCGGCTTGATCATGCTTAGTGAAAACTTGCGTTTGCATTACGCATTTGATCGGGAGACACATAGGTATGCCGTTAATAAACGCAGGGTCAAACTCTTGCGTGTCGATAATATATTGAAAATATTTGTAAACCTCCGTTTAAGTTGAAATAAGAAGTGTTTACCTGTCACGAGTAAGCTGTCGCTTAAGAAGGGATACTACCTTAAAAATCATATCTCATAATCAAAATGAAAGGTGTAATTTAACTACAAATATTATACCAATAGATAAAGGTCTAAAGTTTCGTGTGACTAAATTTATATTCAATGATCGTCTATATCTTTAGAGAAATACTCAGAGAAATTTTGATCAAACAAGTAAATATATTAAAAAGAATAAAAAACACGACTCCCGTTACAAAAGGTGAACTATTGTGTTTATAATTATTTTTATAACGGATTTTTTATATTTGTGGTTTATATATTTATCCATATAGATACTTGTATATTTCCGGAATGTACTCAACCAGACCTATCATTTTACACTAAACACGATATATTTAGGTTAATTTATTGACATTTGGACATTTAGACAACTACCTACTTGATATTTGCACAGTTAAGGTACCCTATGACACTAGCGATGACATAAAGATTCTAACAACATCACAAACTTTTAAATTGGTTCAAGCGTTTGGAAGTTGTGGTGGAATAAAGAAACGGAAAATATACATACAGGATATCTGAACACATTACACTCCTTTTTTGTTGGGCAGTCTTGTAAAAAGAGGAAAAAATACTGTAAGGATTTTCAGATTTCCATTTTTAAAATAACATCCCAGTGTCAATTTATAAGTCAACTAGCTGACCCGTCTTACGAAGTTTTACCGCCCACTTCGTTGGGCGGTAAAACTTTTTACTTGTGATGAAATTATGAGTGTGGTTTGGTTAGTACTGAGTGCTATGATTTATTTCCTGACTGCCAAAAGAAGGGTTATATTTTTACTGCATATGTATGTATGTATTTGCATGCCAATTTGACTATATTACCGTTATTTGTGAGTGTCTTCTTGTGAGTGTCTTATTTGTGAGTGTCTTATCTCTTTACCAATTATGCAGTTAAAGTGAAATTATATGCAGTAAAAGGGAAAAGTTTGTGTTAAACACTTGAGACGATAAATTTACTTATTTTTATATGAATTCATAATTGTTGATAATATGACCAATAAACATGACCTAACGATTTAAATTATTTTTTTTAATTTAAACATCTACTTTTGTGACTTAAATATAAAAGTTAGACATATGCTGTTGCTGACTTTTTAGTAGGCATTATCAAGCTCTACAACTTTTCTCTAGAACTTAATCATATATCTCTCATCGTTAAGGCAGCGTTAGTTAGAAACGTTTTCGCCCGACCTTTTTTTCCGACTTACTTTGGAAATCCGACTACCACGAAAAAGTCTTTTCATTTTTCGGATTAATATATAGCCTATAACACTCATAAATAACGTGGCTTTCTATTGGTTAAAGAATTTTCAAAGAATTTTCAAAATCGGTTCAGTAGATCCAGAGATTACTTCCTACAACGTCACAAACTTTACCTCTTTATAATATTAGTATAGATAACTCGACGGATCCTCTAAAGAGGTTGGACATATGTCAAGTTTCATTAGTGTTTCAGTTATTACTTTCCTGGTCCACCAACTAACGAGGAGGGATAGACTGGTGAACGTGCATTTTTTTTTCGAGATGAAGTCTGGAATATTCATTTTGAGCCCCCCCCCCCCCCCCCTGAGACGATTAAGACTATTTCCAGATGGAAGCCTATCTGTATGCCTTTGTCTATTTCAGTACGATAGCGCCAAACCGCTTAGTCCGATTGAGCTGCAATTTAGCACGCAGGCTTTATTTGGTCATGGCAAGAGTTGATAAGGTTGTGGTTTAAATCGGTCCACTAGGGCGGAGCGCTAGTCATACGTCAATCTCGAAATATTGGACTTGGAGATTTGAAATTGAAAATCGGTACACAGATGCGTCGTTTGGTTGTAATATCTCTTGTACAAACGACACAAAAAACGCCATATTTAATCAATTAATTACTACATCGTATTGAAAACTCGCCATTTTAATACCACGGAAATACTACAAATATACTACATTTGCGATCATAATAACGATACAATCACTATCGTTGTGGGAAGAGGTGTTGGTGGGGGGGGGGGGCGGGGAGATGGGCAGTAGGGCGGTGTCGACTACAGCGGGCGAACCCGTCACCCCAGACTGGTACAACGATATGTGATCGTTCTTTCAGCCGTGGGATGAGCGTGGAAGACTTAGAGTCAAGACAATCTACTGTCTAGCTCCGCCAACAAGCCCGTTGGAAGCCAACGCCTTACGGCGAGGCACCGGGAAAGGTAACCAGCGGGCAGCCTCACCCCCTAACTACCAGTTTTGGAAGGATATCTCCGTCTGGAATTACCCTTCAGGATACCTCCGTCCTCCTGACTGGTCCGAAGCCGCGTACGCCGCCTCTGCCTGCTGTAATTACAGCGGTAATTCAATTTGAATATATCGCGGACCTGGGCGTCCTTTGCCCGTAGTGCCACACGGGAACGAGTGGCTTAAGGTCATTTCAAGAGTGGCATGGCAACAGGTCAACATCCACCCCCGCTGCTTAGGAGACAGTATATTTCCATAGTGTCCAGACCCCTTCAGCAATTAGTCAGAGTGCACAACCGATTGGCGTCGCCAAATGGTGCGCAACCCGTCCAGTAGCGCGGGATGCAATCCCATGGGAGGATGGGCCGTTGGAGGTTTGGAGGGTGGTTTCAGGGCAGGGGGTTACACTGGGGGCCTGTCTGCTTGCCGGGTGACACAACCGTTTTTTTATTGTCCTGATTTTGCTAGATATTTGCTACACTATGCTTATTGCGCATTACTTAATCTGTTTAGTTCTCCTCTGTCCCGTAAGTTGCATGTAAATCGTGTCCGTTATCGGCGCGAGTAGGTATTCGGTCTCCACGACGTCACTTTCCCATCCTCGGGTTGTCCGTCGGCAGGCGCGGCTTAGCGCCCACTTTTCCCTAATGACGCGACTGCGGCGATAATTGGCATTCGCTTCACTTCAACCGATTACTGATTACTGATTAAATCTCGCGATGCTTGCATCGGACTTTATACTAATACCTTACATTGATTATATATGGTATTAGACTTGATACTATATAGCGTATGTGAGATTGATCAACGTCGTATTACAATTTGGCAACCAAGCTTTTACTACACGAAACCCAACGTATAGATAGCACTCATAGGTACAAAATTGATTAATCTTCTATTATTATGTTCAATATGGCGACTTTCGTGGTATAATAGTATGGCGGTACACTGTAGATGGCGCTCTAAACACGCCTATGCGGTATAAAATATTAATATTATTACAAACGATTTTTTAAATAGATGTCAATTTTTAAGATGGTATACAGGCTTCAATACGTATTAATTACGCACTTTAAGTTGAGATAGACTAATAGATGGCATTGTATCACTCCGTATTGTTTCTGTAATGTAATCAGCATGTATAAAAAATGCAATAGATGGCACTAATCATCGAACGTTATTATTGTTAGCATTTGTTAAATAATGGGTCGTTTATAATCAATCAGTCGTTTATAAAAAAACAATAATAATCAGTATTATTATAGATGGCCAAATAAATTGCTATTAGTTAATCCGTCAGTGATATCAGCGCCACCTGCATGCCGCCATTTCAGAAGGATTGCCGATTCGTACTGTGGATGTTAACAATCTAATACCATATATACTCAATGCTAATACCTCGCCGATTGATAGATAAATTAGCGCAGTGCTACAGAAAAGACATTTTGCGCTGATGACCTCAAAAGACTCTGAAAAATCTCTTGTCCTTTTGGGAATGACGTTGCTTTCGCAATGATATGCAGCTCAATGTCGAGAAACGCCACATTATAATATTGAGCCGGAACTGAAATAATTTATGGCAAAACTGTTCCATCAAGAGCATAACACTAAATAAAGTCGACCACATCAGAGACCTAGAAGAGTTGACGAAAAATGTTCATTTAATTATAAGTGATATACTCATTGCACTCATGACAGTAGGAATAAATGTCGCGTAAGACAAAACGAAATTTGTATATTCTCTTTAAGAAAAATATACGAAATATATTCTACCTCAGAAAAATATACGAAATAGGCGAAGTCAATTTTGTAGGGTTTGACCAATAAAAATTCAGCGTTGACGAAGCGTCAAGCACAAATTCCACGTCCGCTAGCGCCGGGAACCAGACGCATACTAAACGGTCAATCACAGCGCTAGCACAGAATAACTATCTTTACGCAGTAGTGGTATAAGGGCGTTAATGGCAAAGCATATTTAGCGTAACTCTCAGACCGCTCTCACGTTTTAATTAATTGTAATTAATTTAGGGCCTAAATAAAAAATGTGGCTAAGTGCTGTCCTAGTTTACTCCTACAATGTAAGCGGTGAGTGTGTTTTATTATAATTTCATAATCAGTCAATATTATGAAATTATAATAAAACACACTCACCGCTTACATTGTAGGAGTAAACGCGCCTGAAAGTTTTCGAAGTCAGTTTAAAGCCTTAATGTCCAAGGCAATGAGCAACTTTTTTGAGTCCAAATTTTAAATTGGTTCCTTATCGAGGGATTCACATAGAAACTTTTTTTAATTAATGCTTATATTTTTCAAAATATAAGCATTAAAAACGCTGTTAAATCTATTGTTAAAAAAGCTAACACTTACATTTTATTATTTGCCATTGTCCACAGGATCGCAATGAACAAACAAAGCTGGAAATGAAACATCGACAGGAAGAAGATGATTTATACAGAAAATTTGCAAGACACAGAGAAGAGGAAGATCGACGAATCCGCGACGAAATAAGGGTATGAAAATATTTAATTATCTCAATGAAATCGAAAGCCTTTTCTTTGTAGACGTGGAATGTGTGACGTGAAACATTTCGCCAAAGTTCTTACTATGGCATACGCGTGTATTCTCAGTTGTTCAGTGTATGTTAAAAGCAACATACGCACGTACATGATCACGACACTCGAAGCAAAGCCAAGCTAGCCCTTCCCAAAGTCCTGTTGACTATTATGTTATTCGTCTAAATAAACTTTAATGAGAAAATATAATTAGGGATACCTAAAATAAAATTAATAAATTCCTCCTAGAATTTTTAAATTCCTTGATTTTCAAAATCCTGTTTTTAAGCATGTTTGAATACTTTCCTGAAGGCTGTAGTCCATTTATATAGCTCATTGATTAAGTTTGTTTAAGCGCCTATTACTCAATAGGCCATAACCCCTATAATAAAGGTATCGGATATTAATGAAAGTTCAGTTATAAAGGGTAATTTAAAAACTCTGCTAAGAATTTATTCATGTTATTTTAGGTATCCCTAATTATATTTTCCTAGGAGAGCAATGCCTAAGTAAGCTTTGATAAGAAAATATAATTAGGGCTACCCACAACAACAGAAATAAAGTCTTCTCAGGATTGGTAAATGACTCTTTTATTCCTGCCCGCTATCTTTATAATAGGGATTACGGCCTACTAGGTAATAGACGTTTAAGCAAATTTGATTCATGATCTATATCAGTATGCTTAATAAGGGGATTTTTCTGAATACCCTTTTTTATAATCAATAGAATAAAGGGGCGAACACACTCTCGGACGCGTCCGCTGCCGCGGCTTATGGACAGTATACACAGTCGTTTGGGACGTGGCTTGCCAGATCTCTATCGGATGTCCGAAGCCTCGAGGTCGCGTCCGCGACTGACGTCCGATAATGTGCACGGCTCAATAGAAATTCATTACACAGATCGCGCCCTTAAGTCGCGGCAGCGGACGCGTCCGAGAGTGTGTTCGCCCCTTAAAAGTGGGTGCCCAAATAAATTGAGCAGTAAACCCCGTTAGGAATAATTTGATGTTTGTTTATTCATTATAATTATTGTCGTCTTACATATGTCATTATTGAGCATTTATCTTTTATTTTGTCTAGTTTTGGTTATTATTAGTATTGTTTTTATTGTTTATTTGTTGCATTAGTTTTAGGTTAAATAAATCTGTGTTTTTTTATTGTTTGTTTCGTTTATAGTCTGATGATTTGTGTTTCAAACATTTATTATTTTATGACATATTGATATTGTTAAATGCCGAAGGAAAGTGGTTATATTATATCCTGGTAGCGATGAAAGAGAAATAACTCTGTCAAAACGTCGTGGTCTTTCCTGGTATAAACATGTCACCTGAGCTAGCTGCCCTCTCAAGTCACTTCCTCGTTAAAGTTCCGTATAATATATTTCAGGATGAATGGGAGCGTGAGCTGGAAAGACTGACGCACCGCTTCGAACGCGAGATGCAGGTGAAGAGAAAGAGGCCTGAAGCGGAGATAGGCGCTCTCACTCTTCGACACCAGCAGGACAAAGACGACCTCGAGAAGAACATGACTCTGCGGAGAGACAAGAAGAAGGAGAGCAATACGCGCAAGATGCTCGAGCACGAACGGTATTGACCCTCTAAATGTGGGGTAGTTATATACTTGAAGTTACGTAAACTACACAACGTACATATACATTAAGCCTACCTTAGTACAGACGATGCCTAGTTAGGATGGCTTTGTAACAAAAATAAATGTAACTTTATAGATTTAATAAAGAAATTTGAATTTGAGTTGCAACCATGTTCCTGTTCGTAGATATTATACAATTGGATTAGGCATGCAAAAAAAGCATATTTTATTTCGACATTTTTACAAGAAAAGAAATCCGGTTGTGTCACTCCAAGACATTCCCGGCAAGTAGACAAGCCCTTTGCTAAACTCTGCCCCCCCTCTCCCCTTTCGCCAACCCAACCTCCCCCCGTGCGCCAATTCGTAGCTTATTTGGAGTATTTCCCGTGATATTTAAATGGTATTTTTTCCAAAAATGATTTAGTATTTTATTTAATATGGCGGATTTCAATATTATTTGTGTCGTTTGTATACGAGATATTCCTAACAAAATTTCACAACGTGATTTCTGTCCAACGAGGCATCTACCTACCGAATTTCAAGTCTCTAACTGCGCCCTCTGGTGGACCGATTACAACCACAATCTTTTCAACTTTTGCCATAACCAAATGATGCCTGCATGCCGAGTTTCATCTCAATTGAATGAAGCGTGTGGGCGCTATGGTGGAGGAATACACACACACAGAGACACACACACAGACTCACACACAGAATACAGTCTGGAAATGGTCTTAATCGTCTCGAGGGGGATCTAAATAAAAATATCCACCTTCATCTCGAAAAAAAGTTTGCACGTTCACAATACTTTCCCTCTCCCAGGAAAGTAACAGAAAGAGGATACCAACATTGCCATTGATGAAATAGCCTTTCTCCGTTCGGTCGTCACTCGTAACCTTGGATTACACTTTGACTAACACCTTACTGTAGAATTTCATAATAAGGTTTTTCTTCTCCATAGAGAAAAAAAAATTATCTTCAAAAGAAAAACATAAAATGTAAAGTGCTGAAATAATGACTTCTTGTTTAAACAAATAATTATAACTTCTAATGTTTGGAAGTGTTTGCTACACGATAAATTTAGTTAACCAACTAAAAAATCGGTAGTGTCACCCCAAAACTTTCCCGGCAAGTAGCCAAGGACTTATGAAAGGATTTTGAGCGTGATTTTGAAAGGACTGATTCGGAAAGGAGGTTGACCTGATTAAAATTTCAATTTAAAGTATTGTTGAGTCACACATCGATTTTGCATTACAATACAATCCGATATAATTGGCCCGAAGCTACGACATTTTCCAACCATAATTTCACATTGTGTTTTTGGCCCAACAAGGCATCTGTGTACCAAATTTCAAGTCCAGTATTTCAAAGTTCAAGTCCAATATTTCAAATATCCATTTCAAATTTCAAGTCCAATATTTCGAAATGTGATTGAAATTTGACTAGTGCACCCCCACTAGAGGACCGATTTCAACTATAATATTTTCAACTCTTGCCATGACTAAATGATGCCAGCAGGCCAGAATTCAGTTCAATCGGATCAAGCGTTGGGCGCTATCGTGGAGGACAACACAGACAAAAAAATGCGCGTTCACAATACTTGTTGGTGGGCTATGAATGTAAAATGAACAACTTCCAATCGTCGCAAACCAAGCTGCAGCTGCTTGGAATGATTTAAGTAGAGTTCTACTGGATCATTTATTATATAGGGCATTAGATTGCTAAATGCCATAGTACGTTTTGGCAACCTTCTACGTCGGCGACATGCATGTGGCGCTGATAGCATTCCGACGAAGCTAGTAGCAATTTATTTAACCATCTATAATAAAGTTGATAACGATAGGCGTGTTTAGAGCGCCATCTATAGTGCGTCACCATACTGCCATACTACAAAGCCGCCATATTGAACATAAGTGAAAATTTATTAATGTTTGTAACTTTGAGTGCCACGACATGTTGCGTTTCAAAGTAAAATCTTAGCTGCTGAAACATAGTACTGGATCATTAATATTTCAGATACTTTTTCTTATTTAGAGGGATAGCTTTTTCGGTTTTTGACAGCGCTGTGGCTCGAAAATGTCATATGGCAGTACTGTGACGGTCTCGTCCAACCACAATAGATTTCACTCGATGCTTCGCTTACTTTATACCTTTCAGGAACTGTGACCGCTGCACCCTCTAGCGGAAGAAAATAGCAACAAACATCCCGATTGCCATTCCAATCTATCCCTACCGCTGACAATTAAAGATCTATTTGATGATATCGTTTATTTAACCAGGCATTTTGTAGGGGATATTTTACAACTCGCAATTTTGTTTATTTGCAGCGCTGCAACAGCAGCCCTGGTGGAAAAGCAGAGCCACGAGATGATGGAGCTGATCAACGAGAGGCGGTCGGAATACATGCAGGCTTCGTCGCTCTACGTGGACGAAACGGAGGGGGTGACGGAGAGCACCACCCCTTACCCCGCCCGAGCGCCGGCGCCCTCTCCACCCGCTCTGAGCAAATTCCAAATCTACAGCGATCCGGCCGAATTTGCCGACGTCGATCAAATTGCAATATCAGTAAGATATTTATTACTGTTTGCGTGGATGGTCAAAATTATAGTCTATGTACGTCTAGATCAGAGGTTCCCAAACTTTTTCAGATGAAGAACTCCCATATTTGTGAGGATAGAGGATATCTTTTTGTAGAGTAGTTTTTTTTTAATTGAAGAAATTATTGAAGGAATTTTACAGCTTTAATATCTAAATGTCAAGTCACATTACAACAAAAGACCAACCAGAGACTACAGAGTTCCGACTAATCAAAATAGGTGCGTTTGGCTCATTCTGTCAAAAAATCACCTAACAATATTCATTGAATTTCGAAACAATGACTTTAAAAAGTGAGGATGAACTGATAATTCCTGATGATGATGATAAACATTGTACTGACCACCTGCACGTAGACCTTCGTTAAGCACAATTGTAGCTTACCCTTAACCCCTGGGAGGCCAAAAACGCCAATAGGTGGTTGCGGTGGTTAACAGATCCGCGCGCAGATTTTTCAGCCAGCCTACGTATATATAATATACATGAGACATGACTAAGAAGAATAATTATTTAGTAACAAGTGATAGTTCATAAAAAAATATGTTTTTAGAAGAAAATCGCCCAGAAAGGTGCAGCACCAATCAGCGTAAAGGTTGTCTTTCAAAAGATTAAGATCAGAATTTATGCGAGAACCAACGTCACAAAACGTAAACTAAATGGTGATCACCACACCATGACACTCGCCACAGGTTAAATATTGCCCTTCCCAGAGTGCATCTAACACAGACTCAAAAGTCCTTCAATTACGTTGCCTCCCACTCCAAACTAGACTTCTGGAGTTAAAAAATTTCGAGAGTTTTATAAAAAGAAAATTGGCATCCACACATGCTTTCTATACGTTGGACGAATTCTACAGCTGTGCTGAATCGTTTGTAGTCTTAATAGTATTTGTATATTAGGTTTAAAAAGTTTACGGCATGAAATGCTATTTTACAATATTGATAGGATTTTTTTTAAGGCGCTTCAGGCGTTTTAGTTGTTAAGTTGACTATTGAAACGGTATTATTTCCAAATTATGTTGGAATTTAATTAGTGGATCATTTAACATATCTTTTTATATATATTATTTTTTTTTTTTTTGTTTTTTTTTTGATGCGATTACTTTTTATTTTATTTTGTTATGTCTTTTTGAGACTATTGCCAGTATTTAAATTTCTACTATGGTTTTTCATTTTGAAATTTAACTAATATGTAATTTATCTAATATGTATTTATTTTTGGAAAATAAATTATGATATGATCATGATTAGAACAACAGCATCTCCAGTTTTGCAAACAGGACTACAAAATTAGTTACTTCACACTCATATTCTGCAAATCCTTAGAAAATTTTAACCTAAAGAACAATTCATTATAAAATAGATTCTTCAGAATCCAGCATTTCCTTCCCAGCATTAACTAAAAGCTAATAAACAACTTCTTTACAGGTGGCACAAGAAGATCAAAAGACGTTTACGGACCTTGTAAGGCAACTGGTGGGAAGATGCGGTTCGGACATTGAAAAGGCCAGAACTATATTCAGATGGATTACAGTCAAGAACCTCAATACGATGCAGTTTGACGAAAACTTGAGAGGCGACACTCCGATGGGACTTTTGAGAGGAATCAAACACGGCACAGAAAGCTATCACGTACTATTCAAACGGCTATGCAGGTATTCTTCATTATACCATTGATTTTATAGTGTATATTACACTATAAAATCAATGATTATACAAAAGGGCTCTATTCTGAATAAATTTAAAGCAGAGTAGATACATAGATACATATGATAGATGATATGATAGATAGATATGGAGATGATCCATGATAGATATGATAGATAGTTAATGTTTCTTATTTCTGTATTACGCACTACCCTCTTCCGGGTATTGTGCTGATGTGGTTCCTAACCTTTTTAAAGTAATTACCCCTGGACTGTCTCAAATACAAGCCATAATACCCATAATCCCCCCCACCCTCCGACCCGAATCCGACAAGCCCCCCAAATTCCGATTTTGCCCCCCCCTCCCCTCCACCCCTCAGAGCCTGTGCTCCCTAATTTTTCATTCCTATGCCCTTAGCACAATGTTACGCCTATAATTCGCCCCTATTTTTTTATTAAATTGGTTTTTTTTTTATTGAATTTTGGAAGATGCTTATTTTTTCTGTCCATTTTTTTCCATTTTAACTATGAAAGAAACGCATTTCTGTCTGCATATTACTTTTTGGTCAAAATTGGATTACTAGTTAATTTCTAGGGATGCAACGTTTATTGATTTACCGATTGCGGGTTTGAATATTTTAAAAAATAATTGCTGATTCCGATTTTGTTTATTGTCACAGTTCTGATATGATTCATTCATCATACATAAAACTGTGAAAAATATGACTGCTTCACTATGATGGCTTCCATCTCATATCATTCAATCTAAATAATAATTTTATTTTTATTTTTATATTTTTATTTTTTGTTTTATATTTCTTAGTATATTTTGACTATTTTTGGTGTCATTTCCAATTTTTTATTGTTTATGCATTTTTAATTACTTGCTTTCTTTATAATATTTTGTAATATACTTGATTATAATATTTTTATGACATTTTATGTAGTTAATAAGGGTAATTGGATGAGGTTCAAAAAAATCTCCAAATTGTAACGATTATATAAATTGTCTACCTTAGAATAGGCAGCAGCCTAGTTAGGTATTGACTATTGAAAATTATTATAATTGTAAGTTGAAATTGACAAAGGTAATTGGAATTTGAATTTAAATTATATATACGGGTATTATACTTTTTATATTATATAATCAAATATCCCAATCAAATATCAATTTAAAATCAAATATCCCAAAAGACCATGAGTACAAATTAAATAAATACCATGATCTCGCAAATGCCGTCACCCGGAATTCACCGTTCACCTTTACGCGGTGGAAGTTGGCGCTCGTGGCCTGCCAGCTAAATCTCTGTTTCACCTTTTTAAAGATCGTGGTCTCTCCAGGAAAATAATCAACTCCTTAGAAAAATTATCTAAAACTGCGATTTCCGCATCTCAAATTCTATGGCTTCGAAGGGGGAGTGAATGGGTGATAAGGTGAACGCTCACATGTGACAAGACAGCTGTCCTAAACCTACCACAGCCGGTCGTTAGTCCGGAATCCACTGCTCACCCCCCAGAAGTGTAATAACACTATATGATGGGTCCGACTTCGGTCGGTGAATTCCATGGCAGCTCTGTTTGTATTTTATTTTATTTATTTTTATTACCACATTTTAAAAAAAAACTGTTTTATTTATTAAAATTACGACATGTTGACAGTTTTAACAATAGCAAGATATCTGTTGAAAAAAAACATTTGTAAGAGGGGAGAAACATAACATCCCTAAGGTCATTAGGAGTATGCCTATTTTTCAAACAACTCTGGATAAGTTCATATGTTAAAAACTGTCTCTCATACGCTACTGAATTTAATTGCAAGGCCAGATTTGTATGACTCAGCAAATGATTATATTGTCTAGAGATCTTCACAGAAGATTGAAATCGCTAAATATTCAGGGCAACAATCGATGATTCCCATTAATCGGGAAAACACCAATAATCGTTGATTAATCATATCGTAACCGTAATCGGTTGCATCCTTATTAATTACTGAAAAATCCTGCGCTTTTCGCTCGCCTGTGTTGCACTCGCCGATCCGTCAAGGGAGAAGGGGCGCCCCCGGCGGCCCCCTGCATCCGCGAGTAATTTTCTACTTCCATTTGAAGATGTAATCCTAAGTGGTGATTATTTTTTATATTTTTTCCAGTTATGCAGGCCTCCACTGCGTGGTTATCAAAGGCTACAGTAAATCAGCGGGCTACCAACCGGGCGTTCGTTTCTCGGATAGTCGTTTCCGAAATTCTTGGAATGCAGTGTTCGTAGCGGGAGCTTGGAGATTTGTGCAGTGTAATTGGGGTGCCCGGCACCTCGTCAACGCCAAAGATGCACCCCGACCCGGCAACCGCGGAAAGAGCGATAGCTTACGGTAAGAACTATGGAATTGTTTTAAGGCCTATCATTCTTTTATCCGATTCTTTATGATTTTTAAACATGGTTACGTCTATAAAAGAGAATGGACATTTAGGATCCACTTTTCCAATAGCTGTACACTACACACAGCGTAATTACAAACTATATATTCCTAAGAATGCTCGACGTTGTCAGTAGTATATGAGGGCAAATACTGGTAAATGATGCTTGAACTCTTTAATGTGTCTCATGATTTCATTTCCGCTCTGTTTCCCGATGTATGTAATATGCTAAGGTCAGTCGTTCAACATGATGTGCTCAGTGACCGTACATCATAATATACTATCTTTTATGGATCTTCACTGCAAATAATATATTTTAAATAAATAATTGCCATTGGGGTTTTCGTGTAATTATCCATATTTAAGAAGATTCCGAACTTCAAAACTTCGAAACGGATCATATTTGAGGTAAGTTGTAGTAGTCATAAATATTGTAGATAAATAGATCTTTACACTGGCAAGTACGTTATTGTTATTGGAGAGGTAGTAGTTATTGTCATTTTTGCCCATTGTCCTTTGCTTTTGTACTGGGAGTAAAACGGCAAATCCTATGATAACGAAAACTTTGCTTATTTCAAAAATCTAAATATAGGTTTAACGAGAGAGTTGAAGAATCAACGAATTTATTTCGCCTAGTGGGGTCATCACTACGGTAATAGTAACATTTCACCAAATTTACTAATACCGTCAATCCCGCCTATATAAGAGACCTCGTAGGCGCCAAAAATTTGAATTTGCGTTTTTTATTGTTATTGGTGTAAAATTATGCTTTGGATACCTCTCTCTATGTCCCGAGGGCTCAAGTTGCTTAGTTTTCTTGTAATTTTCATTGCAGTGGAATCTCGTAGGCATGACTTGATGATTTTATTCGGTGATACCTCTTACATGCTTAGTAGCGATTCCTCGTAAACAACAACTCTGACAGTTTTAATCATTAGTACAGTAAACTAATCTTTTTATAAATTTTACCTATTTACACAACTAAAAAAAATCTCTAAAACTAAGTAATTCAATTTTTTCCATGCCCTGAAAAGTTTTCTTGTTGGCGAGTATGAGAGGTCTTACATATAGAGCGACGATATGTGGATTGTTTAAAAAAATAATCACTAATAAATTAAACAATAATTAGGTAAATATGAAATTCATCATGTGATACAGAATATGCTGTTATTGTTTGAAATAAATGTCTTAATATTCTTAAGTGACATTAATCATTAATAAGTGAAATTAATCATTACTCATGAAAATCAAAAAATGTCATATCTTCAAATTTAAATTAATTATAGACATCACATAACATTTAATGAAATGTATATACGGATAAATAATGTGTAAACTAAAATTGGAAAGGTCAAAATGTAAAAATACTTTAAAAAATAAATTCTTGAAAATTAAACTGCAAGCGAATTTCAAAAGATAATTAATCACTAACGTATTAATACAATCTATTATTTAAAATAAGCATCAAACTCTTGCATTGTATAAAAACATTTTTTTTCATATTAAAATAGTTTTGACTTCATCATTCATTGCTCTGTGGAAGCAAATGAAGACATTATTTGTCTAATATTTTCATCTGTGTTAGCGAAGCTTGATTGGCAAGGTCTATGATTAAATCTTTGTCTAACTCTCACCCTTTTTTCAGAATTTCAAGGTGTTCATGTACCTGAAGTCAATTTTTGTTTATCAACAAAGTTGAATCAACATGTTGCTGAGTTGCTGAAACATGTTTTTTGCAACATTGCGTATGGCGGAGTTTAGCAATGCGTGTTGAAAAGTTGCCGCTCTTCGAGCGAAAACATCAGTTTTGCAACAAATGTTTCTGTGTGGACGCGTTTGCAACAAATTATTAACATGGCAGTAGTTTGAGGCAATGACAAAATAGTGCATTTAATCGAACTATTTCAATCAAAAGCATTATTATGGGAAAAAATAGTTTGATTAGGTGCATACACTATGTTTTTATACTTCCTTTGAGTTAATTAGTATAATAATGAGTTAATTAGTTCTTGTCATACACGTAGCATGATTGGATAAATCAATTATTTTGATACTCTGAACGTGTATGAAAGAGAACTGTATGAATCTCCAGTTGCCAGATACCGTAACGAGGTGTTTGAGGTGAAACTTGCTGACGAATATTTGTTTCGCTTTTGGCTATTGCAGGACCAATCATTTCCAGAATTTGTTCGAAATCACTTTTCGACATTCTTGTAAAGTTACTAAATGACCCATCTGTCGTAAGAAGGTCACTTATCAAATTTTCTCTTTGAAACAAACAATTTCGTAACCACCACCTTTTTCTCCTTTTTTTAAATAGAAAGTCTATATGTTAGATACAGAGAACATGACATCACTAATTCCTCCGGCAATTGGTGGCGAACACAATAGATCAGCAATGGTCGCAGTGTTACAAGGCTCATAAAGACCTTAGAAAAGCCCCACTCAACAATTCCTCCGGCAACATTTTGACGCAGACTGGCGTGTGGACAGGACATATTGATTTGCCTTTGCTCATTAGCAATGTTGATCAACTGTTGCTCAACAAAAGTTTACCATGAATACGGAGCTTTATTATAACTTGTGAATCATGAGGCGTCGACATCTAAGTGTTTTTATTTCAATGTTTAATTTACTGGCCCCACAGATGTATGTCCATATTAGTAATTATATCCATATTAGTTTAACTTGAATATTTTCATATTCCTAATAAGAGAACTTTATTTCCTTAATTTTCTAAGGAAAGGCATGCACCATTTATTACTTTGTAAAACTATGACTAATTTAGCTTTACTCATTATTAACTGTACCTTATAATAGATATATTAACAAAAAATGTATAATTTCTAGATACGAATACGATGACCACTATTTCCTGACGGATCCGCGGGAGTTCATATACGAATTCTTCCCCTTGCAACCGGACTGGCAGCTCTTAAAAACTCCGATCACACTACAAGACTTTGAGGAGTTGCCGTTTGTTCGGTCCTTGTTCTTCAGATATGGACTTTACTTCAGCGATCCGAATACAAAGGCGGTCATGTATACGGATTCAACAGGTGGGATTGGTTAGCGTGCTAACCTTTGATGCTAATATTAATATGAATATTAATTTCAAGTACTTCAGAGTGACTACATAGATAGATAGATTGGATAGATAGAAATTCTTTATTGCACATTATAAGAAAAAAACTTACAACAGGCAGACTTATTGCCTAAAATACAATCTCTTACAACCAACCTTCGTGGAAGTGTAAGAATATAGGAGCCAATAGACAAAATTAACAAAAAAACTTACTATGTACATAACAAAAATTAATCAAGTAACAAAAATGCCATTTTAAAAAATATGTAATTAGGATTTGGAATATTCGCAAGGAGCGAAGGATAGGAGAGGATGGGATGAGATGTAGGATAACTAGGAATTTAGGGACATGAAACTAGAAACCGTTAATGCGTTTCTGATATTTGATGGGAGCTGGTTACATAGTCTAGCTACATGAACTGTGAAGGAATAAGTAAAAAAAGAAGAATTATGAGAGGGAATCACAATTTTACTATCCTGACTGGAACGGAGTTGAAGACCATGACTTCCTAAGTGATTACATTTTTCGGTTAGGTGGGAAGGAGCTGTAGGATTGTTGATGATGTTATAAAGAAGGGAAAGAATATGCAGGTTTCTACGTTCTCGTATTCGAAGCCAATGAAGTCTGCTTCTATACTCAGAGACGTGATCATTTTTTTTCGCATTGTAGATATACCTAATGCACACATTTTGTAGATATACCTAATGCAACATAGATAATGAGCCCGATTGCATTTCTTCGCAAATTGAAATCGGAATGATTTCATGTGAGTGAGACAGGCCGATACGTTAGAGCGGACTGTGAAATAAATGATTGGCACTTTTCCAGCATCAAAATTACCAATCGAACATAAAGCGGCATAATGTGACCGAACAAAATGTCTTTAAACTAATTCAGATTATTTTTTGCGTGGCAGGTAGTTTTTGTGCGGAAGTAGATACAATCATTCATTTTACATTACGCTCTAATGCACTGCTGAGACTCGCTGGCATGAATTATTTTCCAATATTTGTTCACAAAGAAAAGCAATTGAACCCATTGATGATGACAATGGCGATGCTATCTTTTAACATTTTAAATAAACAATGAATTTCTAGTTTGCATTCGTTTTATTTTGCAGGAGCTGCGACGATGCGAATCGCCATGCCAGCACATATGCAAAGCTCCTTAATATTCCACTATAATTTGAAATTCTACGACACAGAAGGAGACGGCTTCGACGGAGTCAGCTTAAAGAGATTCGTTATGCAGGTGAGAGACTAATTAAGCAAGAAACAAAATCGAAAAGAAACCTCCTCCTCTTATGCTCGTTCTTCTTGTTAGCCAATGCTTGGCCGCATGTCTAAGGTGGAAGCGTCGGCAGAGATACATAGGCAGTGGCCAAAGCATTGGTCAACGAGTACAGCGGGCATAAGCCAATACAATTAGTAGGAGAAAATTATTTAATCTCAAAATTGTATTAACTGTTAACTAGACTTAAACTTGATCAGATTGGATCTAATATCAGTATATCCTTGAAAATAGGTACTTTAATATATTGTTTAATATTTCAGTCTGTTGTTGGAAATTTGGTGTCTTTCCGAGTACATGCGCCGTGCAGCGGTGCTTTCCTGTTGGACATATTTGCAAATGCAGTCACTCCCAAAGAATATCTCACCGGAGAGCCCATGAAATTCAAGAGTGTTTGCAAATTCAAGGTAAAATTTATATTTTATGTGATCTTGTCTGAACCATTGATTATAAAGTGTATTAGATCGCTCAACGTACTACAATTTGGAAACCAGTATTCAACAATATTAACCAGTATATAATCAATGGTATTGTCAAGCTTTAATAAAATTTGATACAATTTCTAATAAGTCCTTTAACCGGTCGGGCGCCAACAATGCCTATTTGGGTCGTTTGACAGATCCGCGCGTAGCCCTTTCGGCCAGCCTCCATACAATATATATTATATAAGTATATATTATACATGACTAACAAGATTAATTATTAGGTAACAAGAGGGAATTCACAAAAAACGATATTGTTAGTATTTATTTACAAAATCAATTAAACAGGTGCGGCGCAGTTTTTTGCACACTTAGTCTGGCTTCCAACCGGTTAATCCTTGACAATCCAATAGACGCTCACTACATTTCCTTACTCATTAGTCGAGTACTAGCGACTGAACTTTCAGTGAAATAAATCAGGCATGTGCATGTCTCCAGGTCTCCATACGCCAAAGCACGCTTCCCATACCTCATTGCTTTACGAGGAGAAAAATAAATTTGGATACTTTTTGAAAAGACTTGCTTGCTCCTAATCCATCCAAGACTCAAGCTATCATAATCGGAAGCAGCTATTTCACCTCGAGGATCGACATAAATTCTTTACCAAGGATTGGCATAGGTGCGGATGAGGTTCCAATCAGCTCTCAGGTTAAAAATCTTGGTGTATACCTCGACCAAAATCTTTCGTGGCAGCCACACATTGAGGAGATGAGACGTAAACTCTTTGGTCGCTTTCATGCAATAAAGAAACTCAAGAATTTTCTCCCCGAGGAAAGCAAAATCACAATCTGCCAATCTATTCTTCTCCCTCTCCTTGATTATTCAGATGTTGCCTTTCTCGACATCAAGGAAGATCTAGCCACCAGGGTAGAAAGGCTGCAAAATGTCTGCATTCGATTCATTTATGACCTACGAAAGTTTGACCATATTACGGAGTACAGAAGGAGACTTCACTGGCTGACGACCCGAGAAAGGAGAGATACGAGAGTCCTAGGTTTGCTCTTCAGAATCCTGAAGGGGGCCGCTCCGAAATATCTTATAAGTAGGTTCAAACCTCTACTCACGGGCGCCCTCTGAGATCTGAAGACAACCTACTGCTCTCGATCCCTAGTCACAGTAGTGATTTCTTCTCGCACTCTTTCTCTGTTCGTGGAGCCCGTCTCTGGAATGCTCTACCCTCGCGTATAAGGATAGCACCTAGTTTGTATTGCTTCAAACGCAGGCTCAAAGAACACTTGAACCCATGCTCATAAACTTCTCCTTATTTTTCCCTATTTTTTCCTCCCTATTGCGTCCCTTGCGTCATTATAGGTTTATTGTTTGTTTTTTTTTTTAATTTATTGTTTTGTTTCCCTGCTGAATTTAAATGATTAAAATTTAATTTATTAGTTTATTTTTACCGCATAACATGTTATTCCACTAGGTTAAGGTTAGCTGTAAGATATTGCTTTTAGGCAATAAGCTCGCCGTTTTGTTACAGCAAATAAAGCGTTTAATTATTTAAAAAAAAAAAAAAAAGACTACATAGATAATTTACCAAAAATAAAGATAGCCCCTTTTTTTATTAAAGCTGGTATCCTTACCATGTCGTCCATGTACATATATCAGTGCCTTTTATACGCCAAAGAGGATCTTTTAAATTGCGAGCTTCACTCCACTCGGCGTAGCCATAATACGCGACATAAAAACAATGTGTTATTGCCTAAAGTACGCTTGACTAAATATCAAAAAACATTTTTATATATTAGTTTTAAATTGTTCAATGCTTTGCCATCATCGACGAAAAGACTTGAGATGGCAGCATATAAAATCTGCTTGAAAAATCAGTTAGTCAAACATGCCCTTTACAAACTGGACGACTTTTATGATATTGCATCCACAATTGCTTGATTATAAATAACCATATTATGACTATACTTTCAAACTAAGTTTTAGATTTTATTGACATTGTTTTTAAGTACGCATGTTGCAGAATTTTTCTTTTTATGGTATTGATTATTATTTGTTTGATTATTGATTATTTTGTAAATTTGACTATTTTTAAGTAATCACCTCTGATTACAATTATTGTTTTTTTTCTTTTAATTAATCAAAGCGGTTTTATCATTAGTAAATTATGATTGTAAAATTTGACATGTTCCTCAGTATTGTGAAATGCTTTTATGGCATGAATAAATGATGATGATGATGATGATGATGATACCTAGGCTGCTTTGGAGATAGAAAACATTGTGGATCAACTTCGATAGTGGCAGACTTTTGCTAGGCAACCCTGAAACCGTGATCATTGAAATAACTGATGAGCGCAGAGATCTTATGGTGGGATCTTAGTTTATTAACCCTTGGAGTAAATGGGTATTTTCATGGATGCATCTGCAGGATTTTCGGCGACATTGACGGCGCTCGACTTAAAGTACTATAACTACGAAACTACTACACCAATCATAAAAAGAACAACTGCACAATGATTGCATTGAAATTTCGAATTTAGAATATTGAAATATCATTTTGTAAAACAATTAGATAATTATGAATAAATATGAGAACGTCAAAGAAGTGAAAAAAACGCGCGACCAGATTTGGTCGACTCGTACTCAACGGATAATTGTTTCGCGACCAGATTTGGTTGACTCATACTCAACGGGTTAAATAGATACATGGGCTAGTAAAATGGAAGGAGAGGGCAGTGTGCCCCCCTCCCCTCCCCACCACACATACAAGGGTGCTGCATGCCAATTTAATCAAATATTAACGCCATCTGTTGGCGTTTGGCCCAACCCTGTCTTAAGCCGAGAAACGAACTGCGCCACCCGAGGCGGTTGCAACAGACCCCAACCGGGCTCAATTTTATTTATGAAATTAATATTCAGATTAAATCAGTCCTTGGCTAGTGATCACTTTCACCACCATCACCTCCACGTTTTATAACTTCATCTCTCGAGCGATTCGAATACCGGTGCTGTCGCCCGCGATAACCTCCTTTCACAACATGAACTCCTAATGTCACAAAATACCCTTTTTATACCATTATAATATCATCGGTGATTATATTTAATGCTACTTTTTTGCTGGGGGTTATTTTTTTTTGTTACATTTGTGTGTCACTGAGAGCCAAAAGGTAGGGCCTCTGGGTCCACTGGCCTACCTCACAATTCAGCCGCGGGCTTAATGCTGACTGACTCTAGGCTTAATGCTGACCGGGACTATACGGCCAACACCTTTGTCGCAGAACGAAAGGTGTTGTCACGTCGACAATAGCTCACTGTTGATGTAAATGCGAAGAAGTAAAACAAAACAGTTTGTGTGCAAATTCCAAGTGAGAAGAAATCAGAACACGCCCCGCCACATCGTACTGTGAAATCGAACCGATTGGGTCACAACCCTTCACGCCTTAGCGGTGCCTTTTTTTTGCATAATCGATGCCTGCTCCAGGCGTCTCTCGTCGTCTCTCCTGCCAACGGCTGCACTACTCTTTTAACGCCTGCTCCAGGCGTCTCCTCTCTCACATCACTGTTCATCTCTCCCCATATCCTTCGGATTATCTTAATTTTTTACATAATTTTGGGTCTTGGCATTCGATTGACACGCAAGGGAAGAACTCGCAAGAAACTTTTACGATTTTTTACAAAGTTTAAAATATTTTAAATTACAAATTTATAAGATATATTAAAATTTAAGTGTTTGATTTTTAAAATTTACTTCCTACGTCATCGGCAGTAATAGGGCCGCTCCTTCAAGCAATAGTGGCACACTGCATTTCTTCATGATTACATATTATTTTCCAGATATGCTGTGCAGAATTGCAAACCGTGATGGTACCACTTCCAGATTGTGCCAGTGGAGAATGGGGTCCGACAAAAGCTACCAGACTGTTCGGGCTCGTACCCATCACACATCAGGTTATTTCGAAACTCATTTGAAACATTCATTCATTCGATTTAATCTAATCTAAGTTTCTTTTTGTTTTAATTTTCAGGAAGCGCTAGTCTTCGCCGGCCGCGAGCTTGAAATTCAATTCCGCATGTCCCGACAGCTCGCCGATTTCATGGCGACATTGCACAAAAATGGCGTTGAGGAGAAGCGAATATCCAAGTTCGTGACTCACACCGTTACGAATGACATAGTCACCTTCTTTATTTCATTCCCTGAGGAAGGTAATATGCGCCTCAAATACTTTTATAGCTTAAGCTGATGTGCTCATCATGTATATGAATAATGTCAATCACTGCGGTAGCTCAGCTCCCATACGGTAGCCTCACTGAAGGCGGACTTACTTTGGAAGGGCCACAGTGTACTCTACAGTCTAAGACAATCGGGATCTAATAATACAGATCAAATACGAATACCAAAACCGCTAGCATCAGGTAAAGGGCATGCGAGTTGGAATCAGTGTTGTAAGATGGAAAAATTTATCCAAATCGGATAGCCGACCCTGGCTATCCGATTTGGATGAACCAAAGTAATTATATCGCCGAACCAAAGTAATTATATCGCCAATACGTCTTTAATTATATTAGGGCATCTGCCCCCAGCCAATAATTTCATAGCTTAACATGGACTGACATTAGGCACTATGCTGTTGTGTGACCTGGCAGGCGTAGGATATTGAGGCGTAGGCACTATGCTGCTGTGTGACCTGGCAGGTGTAGGCTTACTGAAAAGCATAGGATATTGCGAGACGAAAGGGTGGGGCGGCTGATAAAAAATATAACTGCTCTTCTCCACCCTAACTTCTATCTTATTCACTCTAGTATTATTGGCTTCAGGTTGTTAATGAGCTTGGATTATTCTTGACTGTGGTGGCACAGTTAGTCTAAGGCTAACCGCACACTGCGGTAGAATTTCGTGTGTTTCATTCTCGGAAAATCTGTGAAGTTTAAAATCACATGGTAATACGCTCGCGAACTGCAAAAAAATCTGTCAGGATTTAAATTCTATGGATTACTACAGATTTTCTGCAGTGCCTCGCTGGATTTTTTTTCCATACAGAGGTTATATATACAAGACTTGCGTAAACAACGAATGTCAAAAAAGCCCAAAAATTCTACCGCAGTGAGCATACCACATAAATGCGGTTTTTTCCTTGTGCGATGTGGAAAACGTACCGCTACGCACCGCACCGCAGTGCGCGCCTGGCCTACAAGGACATTATAGCAGCAATGGCCTTCCTAACATACTCTACTTTGGTGCCAATACCATCTTCATGGATACTCTTTGAAACTAGCTGATACTCTTCTTTGAAACTGGCTGAAACTGGTGGATACTCTTTGAAATTTTAGAGACTAAATAATGACACAGATTGATAATTTACCGTATGTTTTTATTAGTGTTTTTATTATAAATTTTCTTAAGACAATATTAATTACCAAATTATTTTTTTCCTTTTAAGAGGGCTCCGAGCCTATGCCGCTACACAAATGTAGGTAATTTACGCTTGCCGGCGCGGCGGCGGCCACGCAGGTGTGACTAAATCGCATACATTGATAACGCTGAACAGACGGTCACCCGCCAAAGCGATGTAATCCGCATTTTATAATTTTATTGCTCATAGCAAATTGCAAATAACAAAAACTGCAAATTGTGATAAAAGCAAATACTTTTGCACACGTATTTATTAGACCAAAATGGTCCATTTGACCCGCCGTTCCGACATATTTGGCCCAGCGGACTCAAAATAGCGGCCGTTTTTCAAGATGGTCGCTAATAAACCAAAACGATTTTTCTCATGCTGATTTTAATGACCCATGGGCCTTTTCGGCTATTTTGGGGTCGTATATTTCAAATATGGCAATAAAAATAACTTTAGTTAATTTTGAACATGATTATAAACATTTTTAGCGAGTATTTACTTTCACGTTACCATTATGTTATACGCGTCTTCTTCGAGTATTTGCACACTGGAAAATACGAATCTAAAGTCAAAACTGTCAAAAAAGTCAAACGAGAGAATAATTTTTTGTATGCTGTAAGTAATTTCTGAAATTTGCTACCCAGAAAACATGGAAAATTTGAACTATATAATATAGAATATGTGAATGGGTCTTTGACTTTGAATTTGTAGTCGCTGGCTCAAATATGACGACTACATGTGTTTTGAACAACCTTTGAACGTATTTTGAACCGATTTGAACATATTTGTACTTTTGGCCAGAAAACTTAAACTTTTGTACTCGGTGTCATCATCAGAACTTATAGGATCATGCTTAATGGATACACAGGATAATGCTTAAAACAATTATAACATTGTTATTCTCATCAGTACGAGGATAAAATGTATGTCGAGAAGGATAAAAAAACAGTAATTATTATAGGTATAAATAGCTACACCAAAACTTTAATTATTTCAAAAAGCAGTTACCTTTATAAATAAACTACTTCCGACGGAAAGAAGGTACAGATAGATTTCGCGGCTTAATGTGATTATATATTTTTGAACAACTTCAAATATGTAATTAAAATTAATAAAGAAATAAATTAATGAATGCCACTTTTAAACAGTCTCGAAGAGGGGTTTTGTGGATTTCTCTCTGTGCTCCCCGGGATTCGCCCGTTGGATGAACAATTGGAAAGTTCACGAGCACCTTTCTTCTTCGGACCGCAGACTGGTGACATTTGGCATCGGCCGTCGCGTTCCCCCCACGCCACAATCCGAGTGGCGATACCGAACCGAACCGGCGACATTAACTGGGACCGGTTTGGTGAAGTCCTCTGCGAGAATCTTGAGGCCTTTCCATCGCCTTCTTGTAGTACCGCAGAGGACTTGTGTGTCGCACTTAATGCGGCCATCGAGTCTTCCTGTGATGCCGTAGTAGGGCGGAAGAAACCCCGCGGTGGTTTCGCGACCCCGTGGTGGTCTTCCGAACTCTGCGATAATTTTAAATTTAATATTTTAAATAATGTAACGTAGCGATTTAAAATTAATGTTATTGAAAATTGTTATTTTTGTGATGTGACGCAATGATGAGATGAAAATTTTCTGCTGATCGATCAAGGTGAACAATGTATGAGATGAAGTTAAAATAAAGAAAAATAAAAAAACTCAAGTTTCATTTTTTTTTTAAACTCTCTCTATACTATTGAATATCTATAATATTGAACATTTTCAAAGCCTATTTGATTTTAAAATGTTTTTCAAAGGATTTTATTTTTCTATGGTTTTAAAATATTTCTAAGTATTCTGTAGTTTTGAATATTTTCAAAGACTATTTGACTTTAAAATGATTTTCAAATTATTTTATTTTTCTATGGTTTCAAAATATTTCAAAGTATTCTATAGTTTTGAATATTTTCAAAATCTATTAGATTTTAAAATGATTTTCAATTTTTTTAAATTTTCTATGGTTTCAAAATATTTCTAAGTATTCTATAGTTTTGAATATTTTCAAAGACTATTTGAATTTAAAATGATTTTTAAATTATTTAATTTTTCTATATTTCAAAATATTTATAAGTATTCTATAGTTTTGAATATTTTCAAAGACTATTTGATTTTAAAATTCCCGTGCTTTTTCTGGTTTAAATGACGTGTCGCAACCTTAAATCAGTGCATATCCTATCAATGCTCTTTGTAAGCTAAATATCTTACAGCCAACCACTTATTTTCAACTTACGAAAATGTTACATCTGCATGCCGAAATGTCCTTCGTTGCTCACTCCTGATGGCGAAACTGCTTTTCAAAATCAATATTCAAAATCAATATTCAAAATCAATATTCTACCTGTACATGGTTTATGCGTCTTTCAGTATTTTTTTATTGAATTTCAGGTTTTTCACGCAAATTAACTAAACTATTCGAGATTACAAGTTTCGAATAGTGGTCCCTTCAGAAAATATTTTCAATTGTTTTACGCTTATTGGAGTCGATCTATTTTTTATATAGTGAGCATCGTATCGATCGAATCTTGGGGTTTAAAACTATCTCATTTTCTTATATCTCGGACTGAAAACAACATCGCTTTCTCATGTCTTCAGACTGAAATTTCACGCTGATTCTATGGCGTTTCTCAAAAAACGAAATATGTTTTCTTACGCTTCCCCATTAACTAAAATACATGTAGAGTATTATAATAAGTTATAACAAAGATGGCATAAACATCCATTAATAAAAAACAAATATAAAAAATAAAATACTGCTGTTTGCTTTCTCGTGACGATGCGTGACGACGCGGCACTGCGGTGTAGAAGAATAAAATATTACGTGAGCGGGAACTGATAAGAGCTAACCGAAAAAGACGTGCTCCCGCTTCGAATAGCAGCAGGGAAGTGAATCTATTTCATAGCGCGCCTGTGTATTTATTAACGCGGCCGGCCCAAACAAAAAATGTATGGAGAATCTGATACCTGATTTTCTGGGATTTATTGTATAAAATCCTATTACAATCATTGAAATTTAAGTAGCTTATAGTGAAGATATGTCATTTAACTTTCTTTTATAATAATTTGTAATTCAAATTAGTTATTATTTTCCCAGTGAGGACTAAAACCCCGCGCCCATTTTTGTATATTTTCTCGTGTGTTTTTATAAAAAACTACGCAAACTATTGCCAAATTTATTAGCTCACCTTATAAATGACTTATTGATAAAAACGAGTGTTTTTTGTCACTGCTTTTATTAGCGTAGTTTTAGCGGAATAACTAAAACGCTAGACCCTAATTTGAGAAATTTCGTGCAGCACCCTCTTAACTCTTTCGCTCGCGAAGTAAACATTCAGCTGTCACTTTTGCGTGGCACTTTTTCGCGCGTAAAATGGCGCGAGTCAACGACCTTGATATAAACGACTATAACTTGTAAACCAGTATACGGATCATAAAAAGAATAACTGTAAAATGATCGCATTGAAATTTGACATATAAAACATTATAACCTTATCTCGTCAAACAATTAAGATAATAATGAATAAATATTACAAAGTTGGCATTTTACGCAGCGCGGAGCGCCCTAACCATTATTGGTTAGATACAATTTTAGAATTTGTAAGCGTCTAACCAAAAATGGTTAACTCAAATCAAGCGGGTTTAATTTTTATTCTGAATCTATTGCAAATTTAATTCAAAAATTTAAATTTTTTAAGAAAATAGTTTTTATATTGATACTTTTTTTATGAATCGTCATATAAATGGCACATAGGCAAAATTAAGCATGCGGAGTGCACATATGATAATATTATACTCTAATTAGTAATTATGTAAAAATATTAGTAATAATCAACATATTTATTAGAGTATTGTTCGTGCACGAGCACTAAATAAATAAATAAACTGGATGTCTTTTCACACAAATCCTCAGAAGCATTTTATCTAAAACCAAGTTGTGGACGATTAGAATCACCTACGGCAGGAAGTGATTCCCAGCCTGAAAAGCCCTCATTTTTTATAAAAACCTTTACATAGGGGGTAAGGGTGTTCACTTCTATCTTCTGATCTTCCATTTCTATTTACAGGTCAATACGGATTGGATATCTACACCAGAGAACGAAGCAGCCCCATAATAACCCACCACCAAAACGGTTCTAGTGAAAAAGAAAAACATTTACTGACTCACTGCTGTAAATACCTGATTAACAGCAGCAAGAGAAACTAACATTTTCACCCAAAAGGCAAAGTCAAATGGTGCTAACCTTCTTCCGCGACTCGTTTAACAGTAAATATATACGAAAATCGCACATGTTTTCTACCAAATTTTGTACGTTTCATTCCGTCCATTTTTAAAACGTATTTTGTATGTACATCACTTGGTAATTAATTGTTGTTTATTAAGATTATTATGTTTATACTGTTATTATTTAATATGATTTATATTCGGAATAACTGTAAGTACACCTCCTAGTTCGATACTAGCTGCTACGATACCTAAAAAGAGAGAAAGCAATGCAATACACATATCTAACCGTTATTATTATAAGCTAACTTTACATACCGCAATACATGGTATCTTCGTCTCACGAAAACATTCCAAAGGCATTCCATTACAAAAAAAGTCTGACCGCAACAATTTTTATAATCGAAAAGAGAGATAGTGTATAAAGTTAATGAATCTTTGTTTATTATACAAAAATATATAAACGTACTTTCACACTGTACACATTTATATTGTATATTTACTTTTGTAATACTAATAAATTTATTTTATAAAAAGGTGTTATTTTGTATCATCGACGCTTCAGCTATGACAATGTTGGCAAACTTTTCTACAAAAAAGCCAAATGTAACTCAAATGTGGCACGCTTAATTATTTGCATTTTAAAGGACCACATTTATATGGACAAGTACATTAGTATTGAATATAAGAGCTGGAGCAACTCAGGCGCCGGGCTGCGGCGCGGCCCCAGAGCAGTACCGCTGCGGTGTTCTATATACAAATATCCATGGTATCCATGGTATATTCATGACAAACCATGGATATCATTATGCCATGACCGCGATATCCGTAGTATATTTGCAAAATATACGGCAAAATCTTTGTAGTCCGGCGCCGCACCGCATCTTGTGGACCGGCCCTTATTCGTTTAACAAGATTGAAAGTCAAGCGGAAACCAAAAATTTTATGATGAGCGATAAGATCGCTGGAGGCAAGGGGGGGGGGGGTAGAGGAAGCCAGAGATGAGAGCTTACTTCTGGTGATGAAACAAAAGGTTTTATTGCATATTTTATGCATTTTTCAGAAATCCTGGGAATTCGAAAAGAAAAAGGGGTGGGACATGATATGAGACAGGTTCTTTTATATGAAGCCCCGCCCCTTTCATAATATGCCCTGCCATTTCATTTCAAGCCCCCCAACTCTTTCATTCGAAGACCCGCCCCCTTTCGTATTAAGCCCCACCCCCTTTGTATCAGGCCTCACCCCTTCACAAGCCACCTGCTGCTATAGACGCTGACTATTTAGCCTCACTCCTTTCATATAAAGCTCCGCCTATATCTACCCTACCTTTACATATACCAGACCCCATATCAGGCCTTGGCCCCTTTTATATCAGGCCCTGCCCCTTTAATACCAAGATCCGCCGCTTTTATACACCCCCATCCAAGATCGCCTTCTTTATATTAAGCCCTAACCCCTTCATACCAAGCTCCGTCCCCAAGGCCTACCCCCTTTCATAACAAGCCCCCGCTACCATCGATCGGCTCCTGCCTATTTAGAACCACTTGTTTAAACTCCGACTTATCTAAACTCCGCATATCTAAACTCCGACTATCCCATTCGCTGATTATCAAAAAAAAAGACAGAAATAAAATTAAGACGGAAACGAGCAAACCTACACTTTTAAACTCTTTGTGTCAGTGCTTGAAAAAGATGGAAATTCTTCAAGAAAATCAATGAAGGCAGCAACAAACAAAGATTTAGAAGATGCCATTTTTCAAGTAGTTTTTGCAGCAACGTTCTATGGTAAACCCAATTTCGGGTCCGATTCTTTGTGAAAAAGCTAAGACCTTAGCTGACAAGCTTGGTTGATCATCCTTTAAAGCAAGTAATGGCTGGCTTTGAAGTTCACCTGAATATTAAGAATTATTTGGAATGATGGAAAGAAAAGGATTAAAGCGTACATAATCTTCGATTTTATTATGCAAAAATAAGCAAATGTACAATAAAGGTACAATCTTGTGTAAAATTTAAATGCATCATTTTAATCTTCATAAAAACTATATTTATATATTTTAAAAGAAAAGGCATATATTTAAACCTAATACTATTATGGTAATACCTACTATAATAATAATTATCATCGTCTAAAAAATTATAAAATGAGATCGAAATATAGAACCATATATAAATAAGGCACTTGTGTATGATTGTATGATCGAAAAAATATGGAATGTATTGAGAAAATATAAAATAGCACTAGACTCTTCCGTTAATAGTTCTTCGTTGCTCCACACCTCGGATCAGAGTCCCGAGCAGTCCCTCCATCTCATTGGCTGTCTCTTTCAACTGGGTATTATCGAAGGTTGTCTCTGCGAAACATAGATTAAATATTGTTAGTATGTGCAGTCAATGTTGGCGATCTCTATTTATGTGAAAATGGCTGGACGCAATTAAATATACTTTCAGTAATAAGGCTTAACCTGACCATTGATTATAAATAAACTATAAAATACAAACGGAGCTGCCATGGAATTCACCGACCGGAGTCGGGCCCATCATAATACAATTTTTTACAATTCTGGGGGGTGAGCAGTGGATTCCGGACTAACGACCGGCTGTGGTAGGTTTAGGACAGCTGTCTTGCCACATGTGAGCGTTCACCTTACCACGCATTCACTCCCCCTTCAAAGACATAAAATTTGAGATGCGCAAATCACGGTTTTAGATATTTTTTCTAGGAAAGAGTTGATTATTTTTCTGGAAAGGCCAAGATCTTTAAAGAGGTGAAATAGAGATTTAGCTGGCAGGCCACGAGCGCCTACTTCCACCGCTTGAAGGTAAACAGTGAAGCCGTTCCGGGTTACAGCATTTGCGAGATCATAGTATTTATTTAATTTGTACTCGTGTTCTTTTGTGATATTTAATTCCCATGAAATAGTTAATTCTACAATAGGGCCACCTTTCGAGATAGAGAGTAAAGAGTTATATCTGGACGGAGGGCTGTGCATCCGATATAAGATTGCGTATATAAGATAAGAAGATGCGTATATAAGATTGCTTAACGTCGTACTTCCATTCGGCAACCAGATTTTTACTATGAAATGCAATTTGTAGATGTTCATAGTTCATTCAATTCGTTCAATTCATAGCTCCAAAAATTGATTAATATTCTATTATTATGTTCAATATGGTGACTTTCGGTATATAACAGTATGGTGGCGCATATATATGGGGCGGTTAGTTAGTTAGTTAGTTTGGCTGGGCTTTTTCCCGCACTTGGCCTCTTGATTGGGCCGTTGTGCGTGGCTCATGTTTCCATTTATGTTACTCCAGCCAACCCAGGCTGTCCCAGAAGGTTAGCAGCCTGTTTGGGTTGCTACAGGCCTCCGGGAGAGATGCTGGAGATTGTAGTATTTTTGCCCGTTGCTCTGCCACGCTCCTGCATTCCATGAGCACATGCTGTGGCGTTTCTTCTTCCTCCATGCATCCTCTGCATAGAGGGCTGTCTGTCACACCTATGGTAAACAGGTGTTTGTTTAGGGGACAGTGGCCTGTCATAGTACCTATGACTTTACGGATTTTGTCCCTTTTTAATCTGGTGAGGTTGCGGGCAAGTTTTTTGGACGCTTCCGGAACCGCGTTCTTTGTTTGCCTGCATCCTGCGTTTTTTTTCCATTCTGTAAGGTGGGTTTCTTCGGTGTTCCTGCGTAGCCATGTTTTTATTTGGGCCTGGGGAATGGGCATCAAGGGTTCCGGTCCATATACTATTTCCTTTGATCCCCTTTTGGCCAGTTCGTCCGCCGCGTCATTGCCCAGTGAGTCACTGTGCCCTTTAATCCATTGCAGGGTCACTTTATTTGACCCTGCAATGCATTGAAGCGCATTGTGGCATTCCAGTACGAGGACTGAGGTTATCGTATTATTTGCTAGCGCTTGTAGCACGGAGGCGCTGTCGGAGACAAATTTCAAACTTACGTCTCCGACATCTTTGGCTGCGACTGCCTGTGCTGCTCTGGTGATGCCAATGCATTCTGCTTGGAAGATCGTATTTAAGTTGCCTAGGGTAGTTGACATTTTGATGTTTAGATCATTTGAGAAGACGCCGGCTCCTGTACCTTGAGTGGTTTTGGAGCCGTCTGTGTATATCCTTACTTCATTCGTACCAGAGTGATCTGCTGGTTCTGGAATGAGTTGGATATTGTATCTACGATCAAAGACATGATGGCATATTATTCTGTCCATGGGTGCGTCCAGAAGAGGAATTTCTTCTAAAGCCCGTTTCAGAATTTTTGAGTGTGGTGTTTCTGTGTTTTGTTTCCACAGTCCATTTGCTCTTAGTCTTAGAGCGGCTGCCCTAGCCTCCTCTTGGATGACAAGGTCCAGAGGTCTCATGTTTAGGAGGTACTCTAGTGCGGCCGATGGTGTGGTTCTCATACATCCAGTGGCTGCTACACACGCTAAGCGTTGTAGTCTCTGGAGTCTTGCTTTTACTGTGGTCAGTTGTGTTCTGGGCCACCATACAACTGATCCATAAGTCAGCGAGGGCCTGATGACTGATGTGTATAGCCAGAGTGTGATTTTTGGGTTGAGACCCCATTTTTTCCCCATTAGTCTTTGACACTGCCAAAAAGTTAGGCAGGCCCTCTTTGCTTTGGCCTCGATATGACTCGCCCAGTTTAGTTTACTATCAAGGATGACTCCCAGATATTTCACTTGATTTGATAGGGAGAGTTTGGTGTTGAATAATTTTGGTACTTGTAGTTCTGGTAACTTCCTCTTGTTGGTGAAGAGGATAAGTTCTGTCTTTTTCGGATTTACTGACAATTGATGTTCGTCACACCATTTTTCTACTATCTGCAGAGCTGAGCGCATGACTTTACATAACATGTTTTCTGCGCTTCCATTTATCATTATTGTTAGGTCGTCGGCATAACCAATAGTAGTGTAGCCCCTTTCATTTAGTGTTTTTATGAGGCTGTCCACTACTATGTTCCATAGAAGTGGTGATAGGACCCCCCCTTGGGGGCATCCTTTAACTACCTTTGCTCTTGTGGTAGTATTCATCACTATCTGGACCGCCCTTTTGCTAACCAGCTCCGTAATCCATTTTATGGTGACTGGTTCCACCTTAAGTTCCTGTAGGGCGTGGTTTATGCTGTTGTGCATGGTTTTGTCAAAAGCGCCTTCTATGTCTATAAAGGCGGCGAGTGTTGACAGCTTATTTGTTAGAGCCGATTCTATTTTGTGCACCACCATGTGTAGTGCCGACTCTGTTGATTTGCCTTTTGTGTAGGCGTGTTGTTGTGGGTGTAGTTGTTTATTTCTTAGTGCCCCATCCCTTAGGTGACGGTCCATCAGTCTTTCTAAAGTCTTTAGTAAGAAAGACGTTAGGCTGATGGGTCTGAAGGATTTGGCGTGTGAGTAGTCCTCCTTTCCCGGTTTCGGTAAGAAGACTACTCTCGCCTCTCTCCATGCCTTTGGAATGTATTTGAAGGCTATGCAGGCCCTATAGATTGGTAGTAGGTATTTTGTTGCATGGTTTGGTTGCCATTGTAGTAGTGCTGGGAAAATGCCATCCAGCCCTGCGGATTTGAATGGTTTGAAGCTTTTCAGGGCCCATTTTATCTTGTCCGCAGTTAATAATATATGGGGCGGTATAAAATGACAATATAATGATAAAGGATTTTTTAGGTCTTAGCGCTTATTATTTTAATATTATTTACATAAAGATATCAATTTTATATTTGGTAAATAGGTTTCAATACGTAATAATTACGCACCGTTCAGATAGACTAATAGCTGGCATTCTGTATTACTTCTGTGATGTAATCGGCTTATATAAAAAATGTGATATATGGCACTAATAAATGATTGTTATTATTGTTATCATTGGTTAAAGTATTGAGTTTTTATAATCAATCAGTCCTTTATAAAAAAAACTTCATTATCAATGTTATTATAGATGCTAAATTATTTGTTATTAGTTTCGCCGGACAATGCTATCAGCGCCACCTGCATGTCGTCAGTGCAAAAGGACTTCGCGTACCCCTGGGGGGTACGCGAAGTTGCATCAAGTAGTATGCGTGGCAATCTCTTGATTAAAATAATTTAATCAGTAAAAAACAATTACGCAAACAACAATTGCTGACATATGTTTTGCAAGACGCACCTTTGCAAAAGCGGATTTTCAGCCTTGACAAACTTAAAAACTAAACATCGTCACAGACTTCAACTCGAAAACGAGTTGAGACTGAAGCTGACCATAAAGTAACCAGATTTTTCAGAGTTGTGGAAAGAAGAACGTACACATTTGTTACATTTAACCGATTTTCACCGTCATTAGAACTGTATTTTGATGGTAATAATAGTTTTTAAAAAAACTGATTTCATTTTTATTTGGGATTCCTGCAATAAGAGGTAAGTGAGTTTGAGGTCTTTCTTCAAGTGGTAAGCAGGAAAAACTAATTGGGAGCCTGGCAGAGAGAAATCTAATACCATATATAATCAATGATGTGACGTCCGCATTCAGCTTGCTGCTGAGCAAGGAGATAAAAATCCACAATGAAAATTCCTGAAGTGCATTCTTTAAGGCCAGGTGCGCTTCTTAAAAACGTACCCAACTGCGGTGCGTTGCGGCACATTTTTTTACGCCGGATAGAAAAACATCTAATTTTTGTAGTTTGTGTTTAATTTTGCGGAATAAACATTAACCTAAACCTATCTTCAGATCAGAATTGAGGGCCGTTTTCTCAAAGTGATACGTCAGGCTTGTTTTCAAAAAAATAGTTTCTAATGGTTTCATGCACAAGAAGAAGTAGCAGCTGAGCAGTAGGTGTCAAAAGGCCGACAAGAGAAGGAGGAGTACTTACCGTCTAACGCAAAGTTGTTTGCCAATATCTGTTGCAGACGATCTAATACACTATCTAAGTCAGCATTCAATTCCTTCATCTTATTATTCGAACTAGCAACACTGGCTAAGTCGGCGTCGAATTTCTCCTCCATTGTAGTTTTACTTTCTTCTATATTGCTAGCCGGCGCTGCATTTAACTTAATTTCTTTTAGCGCTGGTTTCGATGTTTTACTTCCTTGATTTTGCAGCTCAATATCTGTAAAATTAAAAGAATTTGACAAAAGATATTACATGTTTTTCTAATGGAAAGATTAACAAGTTTCAGAGGTAGACTATTATCAGTCTAGTGACGTAAATTATTGCTATAAACATGCTGGTGCACCATTCAGAAATTCTCTTAATCTTTAGAAAAATCACAATATAATGGTGATGATGATTCATTTTGGATTGGATCTATATTTATATCCATCCAACCGACATTAACTCACAACCAACTAGTCTCAGAAATTGGAAACTTCAGAGGAAAATTCAAAAGAAACCTCGTTAAGAATGGAGCTAAATCATTCTACGGAAATATCAAGATGCAACTTCAGTCTAAAGCTTCTGCCCCACTAGTACTTTAAAAAACCGAGACTGACTAACACAAGCAAACCTCTTAAGTTTGCGGATTTGTTTGCTAAGGAATTTAATAATCCCTGCGTTTACAAAACCGATGGACCTTTACCACCTCTAACTAACCTGACCAGTGCATGTGATGTGTGTCATGTCCTGCAAGAAGTGCATCGAAGGGCAACTAAAATTCCAGTAGCCTGGAATTACTTGGACTGACTACTATTAAACAAATAAGACAAAGAAAGGACCTGCCTGATTGAAACATACAATATTCTCACAGATTATTACAGCGTGCAGTCCGCACAATAGCGCGTGTGGTGCTTGATACGCCAGCTAGGCCTCTGTTTAGAGATCTCTGCATCACGACGCTGCCGTCCATTTATATAATGGAAGTAGCGCTGTTCGTTCGCAGAAATCTAGCCGATTTTGAAGTGAATGGTGTGCATCATCACTATCCAACAAGATCCCGTAGCATGCTACGTTCGGTAAGTCATGCATTATACAAGTCGAAGAGGCTAGCCTATATCGCCGGCCCAGCGGTTTACAACAAACTCAGCGAGCACATTAGGCAGGCGCAATCTCTTGACGTGTTTAAGAGACGCCTTAAGAGATACCTTACAGATAAGGCGTTTTACTCACTGGAAGAATATTACTCGAGTGAAGTCTAAAATGCTTTGGCGGCTAAAGTATTTAATGATCTCTTTTGCATTTTGTCTCGTATTTTCTTCTTTTTACATTATTCTTGTGTTTTTTTTCCTTCATTTTGTTTTGTTTATTTTATCTTTTCTTTACGACAAAAAAAATTATATACATTTGTTTGCTAATATGTATGAATGTTCGCTAATCTGACTTGTATACCAGTATACCAATAAAATGAATATGAATACAATATACCTGCGCAAGAGAATATTTACAAATTCAACGTCAACACAAATCTTCAAGGTCACAATAAAAAACTTAACCGTGCAAAATTTCATTCTAATTCTCTTAAGAACGTTCTGCAAAATAGAGTGGTGGACATGTGGAATAAACTACCATTTGAAGTGATTAATGAAAGCTCCAACAATCAATTTAAAAACTCGATTTGTACCTAAAAATTTGGTAATATTGTTTATGGCTAGCTTTACAAGATCTGATCTGGAATAACTAATAAAAATAACAAACAGAAAGACAAATAAAAATTTGAATAAAAAAAGAAATAGCATGGTTTTAATTAAAATGTATTGGAATGTTGGAATTTTCACTCAAACCGAAGTTACGTAAGTCCAAAGTGACCAGTGTGAAGAAACGGTAATTGCATAGGTAAGGATCTATTATTTAACAATGACTACAGCTCAATGTTTTAAATCCAGACATAATAGCAATCATGCTGCATGAATCACATAACAATATATAATAAAAACTCACCATTGCTAAACCAAGTGCTGATATCGTGCATAGAGACCGTTGAAATGCTGTCCGTAGGAATATGAGTAATATTCGGTTTAACCATTTGTCCAGTTTTATCGATTGCCACAAAGTTCCCGCCGTCCGTTTTAACATTTTCGACGGGCTCCGAGTAGTTTCCGGAATCCATAGACAAGACACGCGGCTGGGCGTAGTGTTTGCTTCGGGTGGATAGGTCGTTCGATGCGTTTTCTTCCTGCAGCATCGGTATCGGACTGAACAGATCGAAGGCCTGCATTTTTTTGTCAGCGGAGATTTGAGCGGCGTTTTCCGTGCTGTGTTTTAGTGTGTCCTAAGAGAGTGGAATATTTCCTTTATCTGCCTTACTGTTTTAAATTCAACTTTAAAATAAAAGCGAGACATTTTTGAAAGAAAAAGATATAAGTGACATAGCGGCACAAAGTATCTATGTTTTGCTATATGGGATGAAATCATAGACTTAACGAAGACTGCGCTTGCAAAAATAGCAGTATTTATGATGTGGCTCTATCACCAAACGCTGTGCATTAGCTGGATGCAATTGCAATGAAGGCGCTCTGCGGCGAATGAGAAAAAAAGCCAATAGCATTGATTATATACCGTATTATATTGCTTAACTTGGTCTCCACAGTATGCTACATACAAGCTGAGGATTGAGCATATTCAAAAACGATTTATACGTCATCTAAATTTCCGCTTATTTTCCAACGGCTTGTCGTACGCTGAAGGTCTGCAACGCTATGGTTTAGAGACATTAGAGGACCGGCGAGTAGTATCAGATATGTCGTTTCTACATAAAAAAAATCATACTGGGTTGGACAGTCCATACCTCCTGAGTAGGGTGTTTGTTACGTACCAAGGTTCAACACTAACTATGGTTCCAATTCGTTATTGCCGCGCTTTATGCATGCATACAATGTATGCTTTAACGATATTGACATATTTAACCATCAAAATAGTCGATCCTTTGTTAAGGAGGTACGTGAAAAGCTGATTATCAAATCGGATTGAATTAGCATGCACATACAAGCAGTCACAAGCACATTCGCACTACAGATAGACACACCCACACACACATACATACACGCATACACACATACAAACACACACGCACACGTACACGCTCTCCATCACACAAACACACACCAACACCCATACACTCGCACATAGCGATTTTAACTGTTAGTTTTAAATTCTTTTTGGTTTTCTTTGTATTGTTTGCATATTCTGTAATCCTTATATAGCAAATAATTTAAAACATCATTGGATTTACTACTGTTATATGTTATGCTTAAATGGTATTTTTTTATGCTGTATGTTTTTAACATAAATAAAATTTAAAAAAAATAAAAACTACATGTTACATTTTGGCAACCCTTCTGCGCCGGCAAAATGCAGGTTAGCATTGGCAGCAAAATTAATAGCAATTTATTTCGCCATCTATAATAATATTGATAATGAATGGTTTATGTACAAAGGACTGATTGATAATAAAAATACAATTATTTAAAAACGATAATAATAACAACAGTCAATTATTAGTGCCATCTATTGCATTTTTATATAGGCTGATTATATTACAGTGAAAATAATATGGAGTGATAGAATACCATGTATAGTATAGACCAGAGTTTCTTAATTAGTTGTACATAAACCTTTAGGGGTATGCGAAGTTGCATCAAGGGTATGCGTGACAATCTCTTGACTAATTGTTTCAGAGTTATGCAAAGAAAAACGTGCACATTTGTCACATTAAACTGATTTTCACCATCATCAACTCTATTTTGATGGTACTAAATGTTTAAAAAAACTGATTTCATTTTTTATTTATCATTCCTGCAATAAGGGGTACGCGGGTTTGAGGTCTTTCTTGAAGCGGTACGCAGGAAAATATAATTGGGAACCACTGGTATAGACAGATACAAACAGAGCTACCATGGAATTCACCGACCATGAATCGGGCCATGAATCACAATATTATTATTACACTTCTAAGGGGTGAGCAGTGGACTCCAGACTAACGACCAGCTGTGGTAGGTAGGTTTAGGACAGCTGTTGCCACATGTGAGCGTTTACCTTACCACCCATTCACTCGCCCCTTCGAATCCATAGGCTTTGAGATGTGGAAATTGAAGTTAAGGATATTTTTTCTAGAAAAGAGTTGATTATTTTTCTGGAAAGGCCAAGATCTTTAAAGAGGTGAAATAGAGATTTAGCTGGCAGGCCACGAGCGCCAACTTCCACCGCGTGAAGGTGAACAGTGAAGCCGTTCTGGGTGACGGCATTTACGAAATCATAGTATTTATTTGGATGGAATCATAGATGGAATCATTGATGGCATTATTGACTTGACGAAGGCTGCACTGACAAAAATAGCAGTATTCGAGATGTGACTCTATCGCCATATGCTGTGCATTAGCTGGATGCAGAAAATGCAATGATGACGTTCTGCGGCGAATGAAAAACGAGGCCAATAGAGAAAACAAAAAACTGGCTTACTTCAGATATGCCATTTGAAACAAAGATAAATTTGATTTCGCGCAGTAATGATGCAGTAAAACATCTTAACCAAGAGAAGAGCAATGACAGTACTCATTCCATGTGGAGTTGCAATACACAGCGTACTAAAATGGCAGTGAAAATGAATTTTAATTGCGTTAAGTTATTCTATTGGGTCGGTAAATACTGATAATAAAGGCAGCCACCATTACCATGCAAAATAGACGGTTTTATCCTTCATATTATTTTTATACCGTTGCTTTTGCTTTTATATATTGCTTGGCGGGGGAGTCGGTCGGTGAGTTAAATCCCGGTTCTTAAACAATTAAAGGTCTTCTACATATTTCATACTATAGTCATTGATTATATAGTATATTACATTGATCAACGTTGGCACTACAATTTGGCAACAACTACAACTACAATTTGGCAACATTTGGGAAATGAAATGAGTAGATGGTCCTCATAATTAAAAAAATGATTAATCTTCTAATACCATATAATCAATGCCATAGTGAAGCTTAGCTACCATTGCCACTCTTCAAAGAATAATAAACATCCCATCATTTTTTGAGGAGGCCTCTCTTACCAATCTAATTACGCCTGCGGTTTTAGGTCTATGTTTAGTCGCGGAGACGTTAATTAGCATTGGGCACAGTCAATATACCTGAATGGGTGACTTTCTGATCACTTGAATGAGGTTGCCACTTAAAGAGGAGGTTGACCATTGCGAAAAACACAAAAAAAATAAACAAAAACTGTGTACAATTCAAGTGATATCCAAAACGATTAAAAAAGCTCTTGGATCAATTAACTGTTTCATAAATACTTACTTTTAAAAACTTAAGTCTGTTAATTTGTGTTGCTATTTGTCCCCAATGGCTTTCCACTCTAAACTTAATTTTTCTGTCGATTCCGTTATTATCTTCTACTTCATATGCCAACAATGTAGACAGATCTTGAAGGGCTCTGCAATTGCAAGAATATATTTGAATATATTAATTTAAAGCTGTCGGACAAAAAAATATTATTGTGCATTAACTTTCGGGAGCCAGCCTTTGCGTGCAAAAATGGTGCCGCACCTTTTTTGGTCGATTTTGTATATGGATGCTTTGTATATGGATGTATATGGATGGACTGTATGGATGTATATGGATAGATTTTGTATATGGATGGACTAACAATATGGATATTTATGAATTCTTTCTTGTTACCTAATAATTAATCTTGTTAGTCAGGTATAATATATATGGAGGCCAGCCAGAATGGCTATGTGCAGATCTGTCAAACAGCGCAAAAGGCCAATCGGCCTTTTTGGTGCCCCAGCGGTTAAGGACGAGTACACTCATCACTATCTCAATTTGAAAATTTTGATGGAGCAATCTATTGCGGCTCGGCTAGCCACTGTAGAAGGGCAGAACTCTTTGCTTTGTGACACATACAACATTGTTTTGTCCATTTTGGGTCCCTTAACTACAGTGGCCCCGGTGCGCCGCACCGGCTTAGTTACGCCACTGGGCGTAAGTCTAGTTAGATGTGTGATGGGCCTCAGGTTTCATGAGATTGGCCTATCGAGGGACCAGTTTCTCGCTTTATTTTAATTTAACTGTCATCATTTTCATAGTATAAACATAGTTGAATTAAACGATATGAAATGAATAATGATTGGTGAAACCATTGATAGCAGTGTGGGTATTTTAAGGGACGAGATTAAATTGATTTTGTATAAAGTGTATTTTTGCCGACCAAAGGTGGGATTTCACTGAAACAACCAAATCTCAAAGGTTTTTGAGTGACACCCATATTTATTGTAATTATTGTCAAACCTATTTTGATTCTCGAGCTGAGCAATGATGTCTTGAAGCAGCACAGCCGGATCTCCCAGTTTTATATTTCCGGCCGCTTTTCCAATAGTCGAAGTGAACATTTTAGGCGTATTGTTTGTAATTTTCACATCCTGTTTGTTCTCTTTCACCAGACCATTCTCGAATATCTTACGAGCATCCTTCAAAGGGTATTGAACGTTGGCTTGAGTTTCCATCATAGCCCCACTCGAACTGCAGTAAAACATTCGCTTGAACCTTTGCACAAATCCGCCCATGCATTCGGGGTGCGTTGCCTGCAATATGATTTTTATTCGTATCAATCAGAAAAATATAGGATGGAAAGATTGCTCACAAATTAGGGGGCCCACTTGCCATTTCTAATGGAACCTCAAAGTAATGAAAATTAATGGTAATTAGTAAACCAAATCTATTGATTAAATAGAGTATTAGATTGCTCAATGATATAGAACGTATTGTCAACTCTTCTACGCCGGCGACATGCGACATACAGCATCGTCCGGAAAAACTAATAACAATTTATTTGGCCATCTATTGTTTGTATCATTTATGACCATTTATTAGTCATAACATTGATAATGAATGGTTTATTTTAATAAATTTCTGATTGATTATAAAAACAAAATTATTTAACCAATGATAACAATAATAATATTCAATTATTAGTGCCATCTATCACACTTCTTTATAAGCTGATTAATAGAAATCATACGGAGAGATAGAATGCCATCATTAGTCTATCTGAACTTAAAGCACATGAGTAAACAAACGTTACTCCTGTGCTTAACCCTTCAAGTAGCGGCATAATTTCATGGCAGACCGCGGCAATTTATTGGAATTTCTTGCAATATCGCCGCGCTCGACAAAAAGTACTATAACTATGGAACTACTATAGCAATCATAAAATGAATAACTGTGCAATGATCGCATTAAAATTGTGTATATAGAATATTGCAATCTCATTTTATAAAATAATTAGATAATTATGAATAAATATGAGAAAGTCGAAAAAGTGAAAAAAACTCGGCATTTCTAACTTGTACTTGTCTTACGAAAAAATACGGAACCCTATTTAGAAATTGTAAATACTATCGTGATCTTCATTAGATTCTCTATCAAAGTTAATATTTCGTTTTGCTTATTTACATACAAATATATTTGGATATTAACTCATAAAAACCAATAAAAATTTTGATGATTTCTCGGGGGAAAAAAATGATGTTTGGACAATGGAATATTACCAAAAATGACGCGCGAAATTATTCTAGCGGCCGTCTATGTATCTATGGTAATAATGAGATATTTGGTATGGATTTTAGGATGCGTTCTAATTAGAAAATAAAATTACCGTGCGCTCCGGGAGCAAGCCGCCAATATTGGTCGTTACATAGTCAACATGTTCTGATGTGCAACCAAATTTAGTCGTTACGTAGCCGAAAGGTTAAAGTGCGTAATGATTACAGATTAAAAACCTGTTTACCAAATTACAAAATTGTGTTTTTATGTAAATAATACTCAAATAATAAGAGCTATGATTTCAAAAATCGTTTTTTATTATATCATTATTTTATTTCGATAGAATAGGTGTGTTTAGAGAGCCATCTATAGTGCACTGCCATACCACGAACGCCACCATATTGAACATAAGAGAAGATTTATCATTGTTCGGAACTAGGAATGCTGTCTACTGGTTTATGTAGTAAAACCCTGGCTGCCAAAACGTACTAAGGCACTGAGCAATCTAAAGTGAATCAAATTGACCCTATCGCGAGAATGAGATTTTATGGCATTTAGCTACATTTATAGAAAGTTTACGCTGTTCACAAAATCGAGTGAAACGATTCAGATCTTTCTGGATCAGTTTACAATCGCCATAGTTCTTCACTCCTCTGAAGATTTTTTTTTTTAATCATCTGCGTAAAGTAATTATTCCTCATGTACAACAGTATGCATGTCCTTGTATTTTTTTGTTCTTGTACGTTATAGAAATCTCTGTGGAACACCAGACTCAATTCCAAAAAAAACTACATCTAAATCCACAAACGACAACGGCTGCCTTCGTTTGAATACGTAGCATGTTATCCGCCTTAACAGATCTCCATGTATGCTCATAGACGACACGGGTTATTAGCTCCACATGAAACACGATCAAAGGCCTTTGAGAAGTCAGTATGTATCGCATCCACCTGAATACGCCGATCTGATGAAATTTTATAAAAAGAGAAGGTGGGAGTGATTCCAAAAAGTTTGGAAACTTTATCAGCCCTATAGTCTTTATGAAAACTATTGCCGATATAAATTAATAGATGTTATTTACCTCCAAATCAAGTATTTCTTTCACGATATGTGTTTTCTTATGACCTCCTACGATCCTACTTGAAGCTGGTTGTCCATCGTTGTAAAGATAGCACTTCTCGCAGAGGAGGACATTACAGCATTTAGTACATTTAAAGTGTAATCCCTGCAAATAAGCAAATAGGTCATTTTATTAAGAAGAATCCACAGAAAATCCAAGCACAAGTGGGCCAAAAGGTAGCAATATCTAGTATTAAGCACATCAGAAGAAAGTTCCTCGAGGATCTGTATGCAGGGTTGAATGGGGGCTAAACTAACATTACGGAAGTCCCAGTCCTTTTCAGAAAGGAAAGTAAATTGCAAAAGTGGGAACAAGATGATTAGGACCAGTCAGGTGACACTTATACTTATATTGAGAACAATGTTTTTTTATTTGTTTTTAATTTCAATTAGTTTAGATATTTTATGTAGAAGCAGAATTGATTCTTTCCCTTATATAAAAAAAAGATTTTTGGAAAAATAAAATATGGCAACTCTGTCTGTATTAGCCCCCCGGTCCTCTACGCGATCCATTCCGCAAATGTCTAGAGATTAGAGACTCAGACCTGGTCTTGGGGTACATGGTGCCCGGGAATAACTTTTCTTTTGGCACCCCTGTAAAGAAACAATGATACAAAGAACAAAGAAACAAAATTTTAAAAATACTCATATAGGCAATTTTATCAGTTTTAGAATTAAACATATTTTTTTAAACTCTACTGCAGTGTTTTTAGCCTTTTTTAGATTGTGACCCCCTTTTTAGTAAAAAAATAATAAAACTCTTATGCGACCCTCCTCTGTAACTTGAGTCGACCCCCTTAGTCACTACCACAACTGAATTCAATTTTTTTTTTGCCAAAACAATGGCGAAAACCACATTAATTTTAACTTTTTTACTTTCGATGCTGTACTTACACGGCCCGGTGGCATAGTGGTTACATAGGTCGCCTGATCTTACATTGTAAGGTCCCGGGTTCGATTCCCGGCTGGGTCACCATTTTCCGTTGGGATCAACTTAACGGAATTGCATTTTCAATTCTGTCGATCGAATGCAATAACAAGACACACACTTACAGACATGTTACACGCACACATACATATAACACGTCTTAGTAGGGTTGGTTGTAAGAGATTGTCATATGACAATAAACCCGTCCATTGTGACATTTTCACAATAAAGAGTATAAACAAACAAACAAGCTTACCTACCTGTTTTCATCTTAGATCAAGTTAAAGTTTTGTAAAAGGAATAGCAAAAATCACATAATAAACATGTTCTCTTACGAAACTGTAAATATTTGCATATTTTGTAATATTTTCGATTTTTATTTATAGATAGCCTGCGACCCCCCGGGAGACCTTACTGATTGAAAAACACTACTCTACTGTACATCCAACAGAAATATTAATCGGAACATGGCTGGGAATGGGAACAATCGCTACAGTTGCTATATCAGGATTAGCTGAGTTTTTTTCTATTTCCAATAATTTCTGAGGAATATTGCATGAACTACCCGCTAATAACTGCAGTATAAGGGTTGTTGATGGTATAAATATTTTAATAGAATTGATCCGACCTTCAGTTTGCTGCTTTAGAATTATCCTTTTCTATATAAACAGTCACTGAATTTTTCTTCTTTCTATTTACTACATTGGTAAACTAGTACTTAACCTCCACGGTGCGCATGAGCATACCGGAATGGTCGGGAAGGCAAATGCATCTAAGGTGTTATAAAAAAACTACCTTCTCTCTGCACAATCTACAAATCAACTAATGATTAACAAAAGATTACCAAAATAAACTACTTCAAAAAGATTAAAAATTAGTAATATAATATCAAATATGTAACCACGCTTGTGAGCCTTGCAAAATCCATATATGAGCAAAATTGAAGGGGTCAATTATAAAGGGCGAACCCATCAATCCAGGGAGTTATAAAGACATCGGGTCATTCTGTCTCCCTTGGAGTAAATGTAAAAGACTTACTGGAAAGCACAATCCAGAGGTCAAACTACGCTAACAGCCCATATGAGAACATCGCCTTACCGCGAGATAATGGGAAGTGCACCCAGCGGGCCAACCTCGCCTCTTACTATTAGATTTGGACAGATTTCTCCATGCTCCAGTCTGGTCAAAAAATCTAGATCGATTGCGTGGCCTCTAACTGACATCATCGGTAATTCAAAGTCGAATTAAATTGCAGACAAAGGCGCCCTTTGTCCGCAAGCTTACACGGGATTTCGGATGGCCAACGGATTTTTCAAGGATAGATGATATCAGGTTGACAACTACTCCCCTGCCCAGGAAATGCACATTTTCAGACTCCCACGGTTATTCGCCAGAGTGCACGGTCGATTGGCTGACACCGCATGGTACACAAACCGCCCAGTTCTGCCCGAGGTGTTGACCCCGGATCAAAACCGCCGATCCCAAATGTCTACGACTGTAGGTTACAGCCGCAGGCAGAGTTCTTGGTGGCCCTTCCTCTTCGAAGACCGTGCGTCGAGCCAACCTAAGGAAACACAGGCAGCCCATCAGGCTCAAGCTGCTCGGAACCAATAAGAACCAATAATAAGGATAAGCGAAGCGAAATGCTAATAACACAATAATAACTATGAAGTTGGATCCAGAGGAGGCAGTGCGAGAGAAACCGCTATGCAGGCAGTAGTTCTTTCCCCCCTCGCTCCCATATGGCACGCTTATTTTATAGATCCATGTTTAAAAGAGATAGATGGATAGAGATCGCCATGCTTAAATTTCGCTAATCCAATGTTTGTCCCCTTTACGCTGCTAATTTAAAGACAGTGGGACTCTTCAATGAAAGAGTCACACGCCATCTACTATCTACTTATCTGGTTACGGTCTAAAGAGGACTAATGTGCAGGTTCTGCCAAGGGACAGAGGAAACTACCCTGCACCTCATGTGCGAGTGTGGCCCGCTGATGCGTAAAAGATACACCCATTTGGGTGGTCATTACCTCCAACCTGAGGAGGTAAAAAAAAATCTGGCGCCAAAAGCCTGTTGCGTTTTTTAAATGAAACGAGGCTTAGCGCAGAACTATAGTAGGTGGCGAACACATAGATCAGCAATGGTCGCAGTGTTACAAGGCTCATAAAGACCTTAGAAAAGCCCCACACAACAAATAAAATATAAAAAATATGGTCTAAAGAACCGATCGCTGATGAAAGAAAAGAAAAATATGCTTACATTAGGCGCTTTTTCCTTGCATAGCGAACACTTCCAAGTAGCATTCAGAGTTTCGGTTCCCAAGCTGATAGCAATTCGGTCGCAGACATCCAACCATGACATTATGGACGGTGGCAAATCACCATATAGCCATTCAAAGAAGTCATTCTCCGATAAACCCAGCATTCCAGGAGTCTAAAATTTCATGAAAATTTGTAAATTTATTATGATTATTAAATTAAACAGCCCTACCAGCTAAATTAGATAGCCCTACCAGCAGTCAGAGCTTACTGCTGGTCGATTTCTGACAGTCTGCGTCTTAGATCAAAAACTGACTCTCAAAAAGTACCACACTATAGATCGGCCTGGGTTCTGGTTGCCCGCCAGAACTGACCTGAACTGAACTGACCGAAACACCTATATGAATTAGTTTGTTACTGTTTTTGCAAAACTTCAGAAAATGATTCTATTCCAATAAAACAAGAAAATTGAAAAAAAGCTGGAACTGGGTAGCCAAAGTGGGTAGCCATGTATTTGTTTTTTTTCTGTCTTATCTCCAGGTTTTGTTGAATTTACCAATGCTAAAAAAAACCTCCCTTGAGGGCTTGGGGAGAGTGTGCAATGATATCAATATTATCAGCAAACATCAGTAGTTGTACATCTTTAAATACAGGTATAAATAATAATCCAGACAGAGATTAAGGTTGTAGGTTGTTTCTGACTGGCATAAAAATAATAAAGGAAAGGCGTAATCATGCGAAAAACATATAATGTACTTGTACATGAATATATTTAATAGAGATTGTCCTCGGACCACGGATTAGTGAGACTTTCTTCAACATTAACAAGTGGATAAGTATCTTGCAAGTTGGCTGTTGGCACTGTGCTTTGTTGAAGATCAAAGTCGGTTTCATGAAGCCACTCGGCGTCATCATTTTTGTTGCATTGTTTTAAGGCAAAACATACGCGGCAACCATTTATGCATGTATTCGGCACTAAAATTACAGACTTACTGGCGACTGGCAAGCCGAGCCGTTTGGTTGTTGCGGCGAGCGAGGAAATCGTTGATGGCAACGGCAGGTCAAGGCCATGCACCATTTTTCAGTTTGTAAATCGCACATTCAACAAAAAAATAAATACTTGTGATGTCTCACTATACCCCCACTCCCCCTTTGTGATATTTTGTGTTTTTATTCCAACCCCCCCCCCCCCATTCGAGCTTCACGTGATTAATGGACGATCCCTAAGGACCTGATTTAATTTTAGTTACTAAATTAAACTAATAATAATGAAATATAACCTTAGTGAAACATTTATCCACTTCCGCCTGGACCAAATGTGTGCCAAAATGTGCCTTCTCATCTAAATATTCTGCGATCTGAGCCATCTGAGTCAGAAGCGCCCCGAGACGCCGAGGACTGAGGCAGCCATTATGATCGGCAAATAGACGGAAGATCTGCCGCCATTTCTCTCGCGAGGAGTCGTTGCTGAGAGCTATGAGCGCACACTTTGCCGACTGCACTTTGATGTAGGAAGTTCTAGACCTGCAACACGTAAAAAAATGTAGTTGTGATCAAAGAACGGAAAAGTTAGGAGGTTACCATACATCTGGACTCGTTTGGTGTATACTTAAATCCTATCCCTTCTTAATTCCATCAATTATATTCTATTATGTTTTATCCCTTCCATTCTATTATGTTTTATTAAGTACGTACCTGAGTACCTACATTATGTATCACCACGAGAACAATTTTTGCAGTCAAATATTCAGTTTAAAGCTCACGTGATCGCATAGCATACCATGATTTTCTTGCTTGGTTCGTGACAGATAAAAAATATATAAAAAAATCGTACTCAAGAGTGCCGTGCATTTCGGGAATTTATCAACGGGACTACACCAGCGTCTGGGTAGCTACCCATCAGCAGAGCAGCCAAGGAAGACCAGGAAGAAACGGCGTTTCAAGGTACTCCTTTTCTCATTCCCGGTTTAATCCACACTTGGCTGTCCAGCCCTTATCAGCACCTATTCTAAATTATAGTCCTCTGCCTGACGTTCAAGATATCAACCAACATCTTTGAAGAAATGAGTAATATTCTAAGTCCGTGAACAAGAAAACACTTAATAACAGGTAAACTAAAACACAGGTTGCTAAGCTTGGCCTGAAATCGATTTTGAACCTCGTTCTCCTGGTTAAATAATGATCGCTGTTGCGCTTAGTTTCAGTGTTATTTTTTTTAATTTATTTATCCTATTATTTATAGTTACATATAAAAGATTGCGTTCATTTTTTTTCGACACATTTTAAAAGAAAGCATATGATGAAAATCGCGAAAGGGCATTAACTTGTCAGGATTACATCACCCCACTAGGTATACGCTTGTGTTGGGGTGATGGATACAAAGTTCTGTGGTATTATTTGCTGAGCCTGTATGCATGTACAGGCTCAGCAAATGTAGTCAGCAAATCAGCCTGAGTAGGTATGACTTATTACTCTTTAATTTTTGTGGATCAACCTGTGAAACATATTACTTTATTTACGTTATATAACTATGAATATTTACACTTCCGTTTTAGGCTGTTTTGAAATTTATTTATTTATTTTATTATATTATTATAATTTTGCAATATCCGCCATTAACCCCTCAAGCCCCGATTGGCCGATATCGGACACAACACAATTCAGCGTGACGGCCCCGTTTTAATTTTATTTTAATTTAATTTGTTTTAATTTATTATGTTTTATTATGTTAATATGTTTCATTTTAATTATGTGTACAGTGGTTTGGCAGTAAATAATGTTTTGGTGAGACAGTGTCGTAATGAATTTTTTTTACAAATTTTTACTAAAAATTTCCTGGACAGCAACTTGTCAATCGGCTGAGGGGCCGAGGCCTGAAGGGTTAAACACTTGCCAAAAGTGTTGAAAACATTTTGCAAACAATGACTCTATGCACCAGTATTTTCACATGGACATTGCTTGATAATCGGAGGGAACATACCCAGCAGGGAAAGACAGTGTTGCCATCTTCCTACCTACAGAAAAAATAATCATTTTTTGTTGGGTACACGAGTACATCATCATAATCATTGGCACTATAGAGCCACAAAATAAAAGTTTTTACACAAACAGAACTGTCTGCTGAATATAATAATTCCATCAACTTTCTAAGAATGATTATACTTACATATCATATATATTAAGTAGTAGATTTAAGACTACTTCCGCAGTTGTGTCAATTTCGCCGCCAAACAATTCTTCCTTATTCGCAGCGAAATAAATGTCTGTCAGAATAGCCTCGATTTCGCAAGGCTCAAGGGTAAGACTACTCTCCGATATGCTGAGGCAGTGTCGAGAAAATACTCCCAGAATTAAACGTGTCGGCGGCACTGAAATCACAAATTTAATCCGAAAGGATAAGAGGCTGCATGAAGGACAAAATTCAGGCAGGCAAAGAGGACCATGACGAGACCTAACCGCTGACTTAGGGCCCTCTAGGACAAACCTGCGGATAGTAGTATGCTATAGATAAAGGTATGTTATAGTTTATACAGACAAAAAGTTTCTGGAAACTGTTACTAGATGGCAATGAGCTGAATATTTTTTCTTTTAAAAATTTGGCAGTACTGTCAAAATGGGTATACATTAGGTTCGCGCATCAACGCTGCTCCGCCAATCCGCAACTGCTCAAATGGAGACGGTTAGCGCGTCAACTCAAGAACAACGAGTGCTCCAGTTTTCATTCGAACGTTGAGCAAACATGTCATGACTCGTCGCCAGAATTTATTTTTAAATTTCTCATCCCTCGGATACCACAGCACTGTATAATTTCGGAACTCCTCATTTAGAGCTAAATATTTCTTTTCAGGCCACTCCATAGCGATGGATTCGCGGCTACTGAACGCCGAACGTGATGAACGTGATGTTGCACGTTCCAGGAGCGTGAACGTATCCACTACTGGAGCAGTTGCAGATGCGAGCAGAGTTGATGCGCGAACCTAATGGAAACCTTCACAAGAGCATATAAAAAATATTATATCATTCTGTCACTTCATTTGTGTATTTACACCTGTTAAAAATAAACGAGTATTTTAATAATAATAATAACAAGTAAACGCTTTGTTAATGTTATTATACAAAAAGGCGAGCTTATTGCCTAAAAGCAATATCTTACAGCTAACCTTATTTTAAAGAAGGATCTAAGAATTATATTGTAGATTTTATTTCGACGGACACCTGTACACCTGCTCACTTGAAATACAAATTTCACTGCTCACGGCATCGGACTTACTGAACACCTCAAATAAAATACATATGCAAAGATAGCCAAGCGGCTCTAAAAGCAATAAATGAAAGGAGAGTTACATCAAAACTAGTCTGGGATATCCTCAGAATCTTTATCGAACAATGAGGCAATCCAAAGAGCTCATAAAGTCGCTCACCCGTCACAAAAATATCTGAAGCAGTGTTCAAACTAAAAACAGTATATATTGGCTCAACAAGCACCTCACAACCATCGGAAAGAGGTCCGATCCTCATTGAGAAAATGTGGAGAGTAAAATCTCAACATGTTATGTGCGAGTATTAGTATATCGCTTTAGCTAATTTAAGGGACCTTTAGCTGTTAGGAGACCCTTATCCGAATCCTAACAAACTGCTTATGGCGCTAAACTGTAACTTCAGATTACTACACAGCCTCTATGATATGAGTGGACTACCGGACGCAGATCGAGGACCCTCGAGACCACCAAGAGCGTCCTATCGTTTGAGATCCAAGCTTACCTTTCAATCCATTGCGCAGGAGCATCGCTTTGTATCCCATTCGATAAGCGGCATATTTCAAATCTTTGTAATCTTTGATGCGTTCAATCAGGTCCGAAAAAACAGGATGGTCTCTTTGACGCTCATGTTTCGCCTTTCGGTAACTGAAAAAACAAAAATTAATAAGATGCTTTATTTTTGGGTTCTTTTTTAGGATGGCAGAGTTAGACATTTTTACTGCCAACCCTCGTCTGTTTAAATTACAGGCAACTAATTATTTATTATTATATGATATATAGAATTTTCATTTAAGATTTCTTATATTAATTTTCACTTATAGCAATATTTAATTTGTAGTTACTATTATCTTTAATAATTTTACTTTTCTAGACATTAGTTTTTTCTGAAGTGTGAAATGAATAACCAAAAAAATTTTATGTTTTTCAATTGTTTAAATAGATAATAATAATTATTATTATTAAATTTATTACTTTGCAAAAAATAATAAATGTGTTTTATAACCAACAAAATAAAAAAGTTTTTTAGGTTATCTGAAAAATACAAAAATAAATGCATATTTTTTGTAAAAAAATATCAAAAACTATATGCAAATAAAACTATTCCCATCAATATAACTAAGTTAATTTACATGTTTAAGTAGCGAATATTCAGCAATTTCATTTTATACATGGATTCATACAAGGATCTTTTACATTTTTGATTTTATACAAGGATCCGGCAATATTGAACGGCAATGGTCTGGGGTATGGCAGTACAACCATGAGCGATGTGGACTTGAAGAAGTCTCTCTTGCGGGGAGATTACGACAGCAATAGTATGGCTCACGCTATTGGCCTTCAATGCCAGAATGATTAGACAATTGGACACTTTTGCATTCCTCCTCCAATGCACTGGAAAGTAATGTTGTATGACTGGACGCTAGGGATCCTGAAATTTTATTTAAATGCCTTTCAGCATACGCTTCCAGACCCCAGTAACCTCACTCTAGAGCTATGCTGAGGATAGTTCATGCCCCCTTTGTAGCAATACCCCTTGCATAGCCATACATATTTTAGCTGGCTGCAAGGTGGCCTTAGATCAAGGACGGTAAACTTACCGCCAGGACAAAGTCCTTGCTGTTATTCGCGAGGCAATAAGGAAAAATTGCCTTAAGAAACACTAGCCAAAAGAGCAAAAAATGCATCTTTACCTAACTCGAGCAATGAGCAATCCGTTGGGGGTAACAAAACATAAAAGCATCTTATTCGAAAACAATTTCCAAATCATCTTACTCGATATAATACGGATATCCTGCCTCATCTTCAATTTTCGTCCATTGGGCGGAAGACATGTCGTTACGAAAACTAACGAAGAGTAGCTAAACGTTTATTCTAAACCTCTCAAAACCCATCTGTCAAAAGTAAATGGTCCAAACTAAACAGAAGACACACCACAAACGCTAAGAAACTCAAAACAATAAACTATTCAGATATTTCAAACAAAAAAAGCAGTTTGTCTGACATCGAAAAGTTTAGTTTTTCGACGCCGCGCAGGATGACCAACAAATACGCGACGAATCGCTTCAAACTTCAACGCCATCGCGTTGGCTAACCTGGTTTCGGTCGAGCACCAATTTTTCAACTTTTTTGAGGTTTCCTCTATTTTCAGGCCCGCGACGTTCGCATATTTTTCTACCGATAAACCGATTGATCATTTGGGCTTCATAGCTGCAAAATCCATCCTAGGATAGCTAAATAAACCAAGAATCACCATCGCCGGCTAGCTCCGGGGAGAAATACTAACTTCTCCCCTGGTCCCACCTAGCCGTAAAATCGACCAATCAGCGTCGAGAGGGAGACGTCAAAAGTTGGGGGGCGAATGGTGGCGTTGTTCCGTGTGGGCATGCGCAGCGGAGAATTTGTACGATCGACAACATAGTACGATAGCAGGGAATGAATTAGCACGATATAAATTTATCAAAATTCATTTGCGCAGAACACTAATTTCATATTGTTATTGGAAGAGATAAAGTAAATAATGTCAAAAAAATAGATATTTGAAATTTAGATTTAAAATAAAAATCTTATTGTAAAAATAAAATTCAAAAATCTAATTTGTCTTGATCTTTCGAATCTTCGATGTGCTTTAAGCCTAGATAGTCTTCAAATAAATATTCGTATATTGAAATAACTCGACGAATATGAATAACAAAGTCGCAAACATTAAATTAGGTATGGAGAATATCTTTGACTGAAATGAACAGAAAATACTTAAAACTTATGTTATTATTCCTTTTAAATAAATGAAAATAACTTTCATACGTTGCGCAATCATTTGTATATGGAACATTCTTTAAAAAAACAATATTTACGAGTAAAAAGCTTTTGTCCATAATCAAGTTATCGTACGTTTTTCGATGCACAGTTCCAGCCCTGTCGGGGAGAACGCCATTTTATACGCGTCGCAAGCTCGGTTTCCTCTTTGCCGGCGAGGGTTTATGAAACGCTGGAGTAAACGTGTTTTGTTTTGAATTTCCTTTCGGCCGTGTGCGGAAAAGCGAGGGGTGATGGCGGATTACCAGTCGATTGGTCAGGATGCGCTGGGGACGGCGAAACTGGAGTTCGGCGAGACGCCGAACGCGCTGGCGATGCGACGTCCTTTCGACCCGGTCGCGCACGATTTGGAGTCCACTTTCCGGCTGACGCGCTTCGCCGACCTGAAGGGCCGCGGCTGCAAGGTGCCCCAGGATGTGCTCGGGAAGCTCGTCGAGTCGCTACAGCAGGATTATAATCAGCAGGATGAGCATGCCCACTTTATGCATATGGCCATACCGCGTATCGGCATCGGCCTTGACTGTTCCGTGACTCCGCTACGCCATGGAGGTTTGTACAAATCACGATGGAATTTATGCTCTTCAGAATCCTACTTTGCTTTAAGTTCAACAGGGACAGCTTAGATATATATACTACACGTCCGCAGTCTTTGATGACCGTTTCCCGTACGTCAAAACATACTCCATTCAAATAACCCGCCCGGTTGCTGTCGTCAAACCGAAGACTAAAATCGGAATTATTGCAGTATAGGACCTTTCTCAAAAATCCAAAATTATTGCACCTTTCTCATAAATCGAAAAAATAAAGGAATACTACTAGATTCGATCATTCTAATGCTAAATGTGAAAGAAAAAAGCTTCGGAGGCGTAAAATTTCAAGACCAAATTTACATACCAAAAAAAAAGAAGAAGAAAAAAGACTCAGCTTTTAACCCCTCAGGCCTCGGCCGCTCAGCCGGTTGACAATTTGACAGTCCATTTTTTTTTCGTAAAAAGTAGTAAAAAAATTGAATTATGACACTGTCTCACCAAAACATTAATTACTGCCAAACCACTGTAGCCATAATTAAAATAAAAACTACATTTTGTTCCCGATTAAATTTGCCATTAGAATATTGGAATATAATTTTAGAAAACAATAAATATTATTTTTTATGGTCAATCAAAATTCACAAAAAAAAAAACTTCCATTTAGGTAGTGTTTTAGATTATATCTCGGAATATATTAATTTAATAACATATTTGTAAATTGATTTTGAATAAGTATTAAATTCGTAATACATCCGTAATACTTTGTTTCACTTGGTTTCATACAAAAATAATAAGATATTGAGGGCCGAAAACAGTTTCATATAATGATAATTTTCGAGTAACAAAATATTTTTCGCAATTAAAATATCGGCAGTTCCAACTTTGAATTATGTAAGATAACATCTTTATAAGATGATTTAATTATCTATCTTCGTATTAGAAGCGACATAAAGGGCAAATGTATTAATATTTTCTAATAAAATCCAAATATGTACATACATACTGCAATATCACGTCGCTCAACCGCGGCAACATGATGAAAAACTGTCACTATGAGAAATCACATTGCTCACTTATCAGAAGTAATTTCTGATATATAAACTGACACAGACACTCCGTAATTCCAGATTAATATATGCATTCGAGCAAATATCAACAAATAGCATGGAATATCACTTTTAAACTAGATTTAGCTAGCCGCACGCTAGCCGTTTCACGACAACATTCGGCCATCTTGGTGATGAAATTTAATAGGGCTGACATGATACAAATCGATTATCGATCGAAATCTGGATTTAATTAGACCAAAATTATATCGAATTCTGAATGTTGGGTATTACTTGTAAGTAAATATGGGAAAACTTAAATATGTGTATAAATAAGTATTTCAAATATGAATAATGTGTGTAGACTTTGCGATCGCCAAAAACAACGCGAAAAACTCCGAAATGTTGGCACTTTTTTCACTGTTTGCTCTAAAAGTCATAAACTATACGTTTTTCGACAAACATTATACAGTACTTTCTTAAAGATAATTAAATTTAAAACAATTTAAGCCTAATCGCAGCTCTATAAACCCTATAGGGACCAATCTATGGCTCTTCAACTATGGTTTATTTTTCCCGAAAATTTAAATTTTTAAGTTTTGCAAGTGAGCAGAATATTGGCAAAATCCCTCATCAATAAATGTGGGAATACTTTTATGTCTATAAGTATTTAAAAAATAAATGAATTATGAATAATGTGTATAAAAAAATAAATATTTTAGAATAATGGGTACTTATATTATATAAAAAATATGAGTATATAGGTACGTAGGTACATATAAAGTTTTGGGATATTTTAGAATATTGAAAGTGGTTTATCTACGTAAATAATTACATTTCTGATGGTGTGTTAACATTTGTGATACGCTATATATATAGAGAGAAAAATGTAGCTAAACAAAGAATTGTGTTGTGGGAAATATGATGGTGCATTTGCAAATTAAAATGATTTGAAAACACACGTCCACTCTTATAAAGGGTGCAATTACGCTTCTCGCATACTATTCTATCTGACTGCTGTCATAAATAAATCCCTTCGCAGGATACAAGGTCAAAATAGACAAAAGTTTGCGTGTTTGCAGTGTGACGGGACATTCATATATTTGATAAAACAGAACGACAGTCGCAAACGAGAGCCTGTCTTTTGTTAAATATCGTGTCATTACGCATCTCGTATCTTCACAGATAGATTAGACAGACAGATTCTATCTGTCTATCTATTCTATCTGTAAGCTGTATTCTATCTGTCTGCTATTATAAAGATCCCTGCGCAGATACAAGGTCGAAATAGACAAAAATTGTGGTGTTTGCAGTGAAAATAGGTATACATATACCTAAAATGAATATGTGTATAAGTTTTTAAGTTTAAGCCTATCAATGTAACTGCAAATCCTACAATTGAAATATTCTGTTTTTTTTTTTTAAACTAGATGTTTTTGATTTTCATCAATCTCTAATTCTATTTAGATCGATCAATAATCAAAATCTAATTCAGCCTAAATCAAATTCAAGCCTAATTCAAAAACATTAATCGCAGACATAGCCACGTTTAGTAAGATATTGAAGTTTATTGGTTATGTTCATTACAAAAAATAAAAAAACACATCTCATAAATCAAAATATTCTTTATTTATATGAAAAAATTTGAAACACTTATTTTTTCTTTATGTAGTAGTTTTTAAAACAGCAACATTACAATACAATACAGTAGAATACAGTAACAGTGCAATACATTAGAAACATAAAACAGTACAAAATTTTACTTTCAAAGATACATTTTTTAAGAGATAATATTCAAAAGCGCTATAACAAACATCTTTTGTGTTTTAGCAAATGAAGCAATTGAGTAGTTAGTTAGTTAGCAATTGATGTAGTTGTTTGTAGTGGTGAAGTTGGTTGTTTATGTGCGAGTATGGTAGGGGTACGATGGCTTCGAGTCCGTATACCGGTGTATCTGACCCTTTACGGGCTAGTTCATCCGCAGCATCGTTTCCTCTCGAGTTACTGTGTCCCTCGATCCATTGCAGTGTCACCTTATTGCCTTTTTCGCATACCTCTAAGTGGCATTCGTATATGAGTCCAGATGTAAGTATCGCTTCCTAGTACTTGTAGTACTGACTTGCTGTCTGATTGTATTGAGCAATGGATAACATGTGTTTATGGTGGCTGCGCTCCTCGGTGGGCTCGTATATGAGTCCAGATGTAAGTATCGCTTCCTAGTACTTGTAGTACTGACTTGCTGTCTGATAGTATTGAGCAATGGATAACATGTGTTTGTGGTGGCTGCGCTTCTCGGTGGGCTTCGAGGGCGTCGGACGGCAGCGGCGAGGCGTTCACACACAAACATTACTACTGTTAGCCCACAAACAGTAGTAAAAGATTTATAAAGAAGTTACATAAAAAAGTAACTTTTTTAAAAATCTTTCTCTCTCTTGCACTCTGTCCCTCTCTCACACATAAACACAGTCTCTCATATCATTGACCCCCAGATTCTAACGATTCATGACTCCATCCATCACTTCATTCTTCACCAATCATCCATCGTACGTACTTGAAATAAGGATACTGTGGGTATACTACTGTAAACTACCTACTATTATATCCACACGGGTAAAAATGACTACACAACCGAGAAAGCAATGCAATAAATGTTAAAGACTCGCGGTTTAACACTTTCGCTATAGAATTAATTACTGTATACATTGAATGAATTGAATGAATTACTCTAAAGTGTGATAATTTTTAAAACAAGGATCGATGCAGAGTGGTACATCGCAAATTTCACATATAAAAGTGGTCCTCTTCCGTTTTCCATCGCGTTTTAAGCACCATAAGCAACTAGCCCGCTTCCGCTCACCGACGGACCCAACGACCAGTGCAGCACTACGCGCAAAATGCTGTGTACCGTCAAGTCGCAGTGAAATATGGTCACGGTTTACACTTTGGTGACGACGCGGCTTAGGGACAAGGGGCAAATGCACGTCAGTGATTGCACTGATTAAACTTAGTCGGAAAACTTCTTGCCGAACAGTTGTGGCTACACTCCTATGGAAGAGGATACAAGCGTTTAATATAGACGCATTGAGAAGCCTCTTGAATAGCTTTTTGCTCCATTTGGCGTTCCTTTTTCTTTCTATTAGAAAAGGCTCTAGCATTTGGTCTTTCTTGTCGACCCCGCCCATGGATTTATTGTAGTCGCATATCACCTTGGGTTTGTAGAGTGACGGCCTACCAGGTCTAGCAGCCACTTGGACCACTTCAATACCATGGCAAGTGGATGTAGTGTACACAGTTTTCTTGTCCTGGAAAGCCATCACTACAACATCCCCAGAATGTCGAGCTACGAAAGTTCCATCTGCCGGTATGACGTGCTGAATGAGTGGTGACACATGCTTCCGCGATTTGCGCAAGGCGCCAACACAATCGGTTTTGTTCCGTTTCAGGAACCTCGATAAAACGGGGGAGTTGAACCAACTGTCCAAGAATAATTGGTGTCCCTTGCCGAGCAGCGGCATCATAATTTGTCTTACAATGTCAGTGCTCTTCGGAAGATTTGATCGATTAGTAGTATCTTTGCCCATGTAAATGACGAACGACCACAGGTAGCCCGTAGCCGGTTCGCAGATTTCGAAGGATTTGATGCCGAAACGAGCAGCCTTCGTTCTGATAAACTGTTTGAAGGACAGTTTACCCTTCCACAATGTCAAAGATTCATCAATTGATATCTGTTGCTCCAATACATAAGCCTCTTGAAACTTCGCATTCAAGTGCTCAGGTATGGGGCCAAGAGAGAACAACTTAGATGATTTCTTATTGCGGGTTTCGTTATCTACAAAGTGTAGAGCTCGATTTAAATTTTCATAACGAGCCTTTGAAAAAAGTTTTCTAAACGAGTCATGTTTTAAGAACTCATTTGAAGAAAAGCACGATTTTATAGTCGGCATTTTGACAATCCCGATCAACATCCAAAATGTAAAAAGTATCATTATTTCATGAACGTTAGTGTCATACCAATCTCTCGCAAACCTCTCCGAAGACGCCTTCAATCCTTGAGCATATCGATTGGTCTCACAAACGATATGCTCCAGAATTTCGTCGTTCCAGAAAGTGCGGAAAGCATCATACGCATTCTCAACTGGCACGACAGGTCCAGGGTTTTCGACCAGAAATTCCTCTGGCCGCCCAGCGAAAGAATCCATGGGCGACCAGTTGAATATTATCGCGTCCCTGTCCCCATCGAACAAATCTGTCACTACATCATCTGCATATTTCCTTGCTTTTTGACTCGCGTCACTAACCCTAGCACTCCGCTCAGCCTTATCCATCTTATCTTTCAGTATTCTCGGAATTACTTCATCAGTCACACAGCCTTCCACAATCATATCGCCCCTACCAACGCGCGCCGTTGCCGCCCCTCCTCTTCCTCCGCGTCCTCCGTGTCCCTCTCTGCTTCCGCGTCCTCGTCCAGCAGCGTTTCGTCCAGCTCTCGCTACCAAGTACACTGGTCTGAAAATGAAAAAACGAAAATGATTAAAATTTAAAATTAAGATATATGTAAGAAGATATACTAAGTACTAACCTTCGAGTCGACAGACTCGCACTTGCCAGTGGACTTGTCAGCGGACTGAACTCGGGTGAAGGACTGCTGGACGAGGACCCGGAAACAGGGGACACAGGGCGTTCCGTCGGCGGTGACCTCGACGTAGACCTCCGCTGAAATTTACAAAAATAGAAGAAGAGTTCTCGAATTCATTTTATATTTATCATATCCTATTTATAGTAGTTTTATACCTCTCCTATCAGAGGATCAAACTGGTGGCTCGGACCAGCGCTGGTTGACGGCGTGGGCGACGAACGTGCCGACATGACGCCGCTTTAGAAAAGAACAAAAAAAATTTATAATATTCTCTGAAAATAATTTGTACCCAATACTTATATTTATACTTACCAAGGTCGTTGAGTCCCTCCAGGACTCATGGAGAACACAGGCATGTCGGGCATGTCCACCACCAGCATCGAAGCCACGTCGAGTTCATCGTCGGAGTCGACGTCCGATGCCGACGTCTCCAAGTCCGCCTCCAACTCGGCAAAGAACGAAGCATGAGGAACTCCGCTCCCTAAATTCCATTTCCTAGACATCTGCAAAGTAAATGAAAACAAAATCAAATTTATATATATATATATATATATATATATATATATATATATATATATATATATATATATATATATATATATATATATATATATATATATATATATATATATATAATATATGTGTGCGTGTGCGCGTGTGCGTGTGCGTGCGCGTGCGCGTGTGCGTGCGCGTGTGCCTGCGCGTGGGCGTGCGCGTGCGTGTGCGTGTACGTGTTCGTATACACACACGCACCCGCACACGCACAAGCACACGCACACGCACACGCACGCACGCGCAGACACACACACACATACACATACACATACACATACACATACACATACACATACACATACACATACACATACACATATATATATATATATATATATATATATATATATATATATATATATATATATATATATATATATATATATATATATATATATATATATATATATATATATATATATATATATATATATATATATATATATGTGTGTGTGCGTGTGTAAATATATATTCTGCCACAAACAAACGTAATCACTACCCAATTTTTATTATTATTATTATTATTATTATTACAGTCACGCACATTACAGTCACGCACACGCACACATACACATACACGTATACATATACATACATATACATTATTATTAGAAGTCATATCATCACAGAATCAATTCGAATAACGTTATACCAATTTTCGGCATATTCGATTTGAGCATCGTCTTCAAAAAATATCGATTATGCCAAAAAAGATCGATCCCCGCACTACTTTCGCTCGCAGAAATAAAAACAAAATGACTAATTTGCCGGCTTTTTTTCAAAAGCTGTTTATCAGATATAAAAGTTCGTTTTTTGATTGATTTCGCATGAATAGCGATTGAAAACAATATTTCCCATCCCATTGTAGACTATTTGATGACAGAATGCCTTTATTACATATCAAAAACAGTAATTCAAAGAGCCTCGAAAAAAACACTCTCAAGGTGTCCCACTGTTTATTAGAAAATCACTATAATTACTAGTCGATGTGACTTGATTTCATGATCAATCAATCAATCAATCGTTTAAGTCAATAAATACTTACATTTACTCGGCGATTCCGCAAATAAACACTCAAAACAACACAAAAAGTCGAGAGCACACGCACCGCGTTCGCCGAAATACTGATCTGCGAATGTCGGCTCTAAAAATTGCCATTTAAAATAATTGAAAAGCGGGCGCGTTCACCAAAAATATAATTAAAATAAAATAGGTATCGCTGCATAGGTTACAAATCAAATCCTATGCCAATCATACCGAATAAGCCAATGGTTACGTGTTTTTCGAGAGCGTTCTTCGCGGTCAAAATTATGGCCGATATCGGCCCAACGGTGATTCGTGAATTGGCCGATTTCGGCCATTCGGGGCTTGAGTGGTTAATGTTGTTTTAAAAAAAACTAATCTAACCTATCGCCAAATAGGTGTTTATGTATTGTTTAAAATGAAAAAAAACTTAACCTACCAAAATGTATTGGTTTGGCGATTTTTTGAATGTCTATATCTCGCTTATTTATTGAGACCGAATGAATATTATTGCAGATTCGGAATCAGCGTGGTGAATATAGTCTGGTGACGTTAAAAAATCAACAATCTAGAAGAGGTTCCTATACTGCAATAATACCCTAAAATCAACCTAAATTTTATTGGAATTTATGTTGTATCGGCACCTTTTACATCTATAAAAAAAATCACCGATATAGTATATTAGGTATTGCTACCAGTTCTACATTTTTGATTTCCCCACCGGTAAGTATATTAATATTAGGTATTGCTACCAGTTCTACATTTTTGATTTTTTAACATCAACCGATGACTATATTCACCACACTGATTCCGAAACTGCAATTATCTTTTGTCGGACTCAATAAATAAGAGATATATAGGCATATATCTATATAGACGTGTCAAACACCTACATTTTGGTAGGTTAGATTAGTTTTTTTTTTAAACAATTCAAAAACACCTATTTGTCAGTAGGTTAGATTAGTTTTTTTAAACCATAAAAACTAATTTATTTTTTTATAAAAAAGAAAAAAATCCGACACGATTTTCTTTTAGATTTAGCTTTAAAATGATCGAATTTAGTAGTCTGGGTCTTTTTTTTTTTTAAATAGGTTAGGTAGCAACACCTAATATATTCCATTTTCAAATTTGCATACCATGTGTGAAAAAATATTTCATTTGATTCGTGTGTCGTTTTATTATTATTATTACATTTACAAACAGGCAGCATAATTGCTGATATGTCTGAATATAAAACTGAGTACAATTACAATTTCTGTTTGGTGTCCGACTAATCTATTTTTGAATATGTTGACACTACTCGCTTCAACCACTTCAGCAGGTAAACTGGTCAGGAAATGTTTCCCGGGATTCATGTGGAATCGTGTTTTCTCCAGCTTAAAGTTGTGTCCTCGCAGATGATGCTTGTAGTTTCTCTTGAAGATAGAAGACAATCCTGGGCAATTGTAGCATCCGTTTAGGATCTTATATGTTTCAATGAGGTCCCCCTGATCCGACGATCCTTGAGTGTAGGCAATCTGCAGAGTCGACGGAGTCGTTCTGCATATTCCAGATTTTTGAACCCCATTGGCGTCTTGGTCGCTCGGCGCTGGACTTTCTCTAAGAGATCCACATCTTTCATAAAGTACGGATTCCTTATCTGGAATCCAAACTCTAGCATTGGTCTGATGTAGGTTTTGTATAGTGACACAAATAAGGCTGGTGTGATGTAGTTCAACGACTTGCAGATGAGGTACATAATTGAGTTTGCTATTTTCACAATCTATATAATGTGCTCTGTAAAACCCCACTTCAGATCGCTCACTATCGTTACGCCCAGGTCCGTTCTGTTTCATAACACTTTGTAACGAAACTGTCCCTAGATAGTACTGGTGTTTGGGGTTGCTCTTGCCGATGTGAAGGACAGTACATTTATATGCATTTAGCTTCATCAACCATGTTGTGGACCAATCAAGAATTTGCTGAGATTTGCTATAGTAGGATTTGCAAACAGTTTGGTGTCATCCGCAAAGAAACTCACACTTGAAGTTATGCCTTTTTTAAGATCTGTTTGTCATTGTTTTTTTGTTAAATAACAAATCCGCTGTTTGGTTTTTTAAAAAAATAACAACCTACCGAAATGTAGGTGTGTTTGACGCTTATTTAAATGCCTCAATCTCGCTTATTTATTGAGGCCGAATAAAGATTATTGCAGTTTCGAAATCAGCGTGGTGAATATAGTCGGATGACGTTTAAAACATTAATGCAGAATGGGATCCAACTATGCTTATAGGTTCCAACTAGAGAGTAGCTCTACCATTTTATAAAATACAGAATAAAAACAAATTTAATTACAAACTCATTTTGAAAATCCGACAACTTGTGGATTGTATTAAAACACAAGAAGAGTGAAGAGTAATTATTTAAAAGTACCAAAAGTAATTAAATACTATGGATCCAGAGTACCAAATTATATTATACCCAAACTATTTAACCCTTGATATGAGATATTCCAATCAAAATGTCACAATGTCCTTTCGGCCCAACAAGGTTCTGTGTAAGACAGGTGTTACACATTAAATCAGTTCAGTCCGTGACCTTGATCATAAACTGACTGATGGTATACTAATAAAATGTGTGAAATTATCATAATATTTAAAAATTCACAGATCAGTCACGCAATAATCGATCAGTTTCCCGTCAGTCCGAGACCTTGATCATGAACTGACTGATGGTATACTGATAAAGTGTGTGAAATTATCATAATATTTAAAAATCCACAGTTCAGTCCATCAGTCACGCAGTAAACGATCAGTTTCCCGTCAGCCTAGCCAAAATGTCAAACAAGCATTACCACCCTAAAAGATAACTTGTGTGTGAGCATAAAATACCATAAATATTATTTTTAAGTCTTACTCAAAAAATACAAATAACTGTTTATATTTTATCTATTTCCATCCTATTATGTTTAATATGGTGACTTCGGTGGTATGTTATGGTGGTGCTTTTTAGATGGCGCTCTAAACAGGCCTATACGGTATAAAATAACAATACAATAAACACATTTTTAAATCATAGCTGTTTAATATTAATATTATTTACTTAAAGATGTCGATTTTTAATTTTGTATACAGATTTCAATACTTAATAATTACTTTAAGTTTAGGTAGAGTTATAGATGGCATTCTATCTCTTCGTGTTATATCTATGATGTAATCAGCCTGTATAAAAATGCAATAGATAGCACTAATAGTCAAGAGCCAGGGACAAACAAAAACAAGAGTTTTGGAAAAGCTGATACTTTTAGATCAGACGGTATTTTGTCATAGAATGGTGTGGTATAGTCAGCAGGCCTGCAAGATAGCAGAATAGATAAGGGATTGTCCATTAATCACGTGAGGCTCAAAAAGGGGGGGGGGTTCGAAAAAAATACGAAATATCACAAGGGGGAGGGGGGGTGTAGTGAGATATCACATGTATATTTTTTTTGTTGAATGTGCGATTTACAAACTGAAAAATGGAGCATGATCTTGACTCACCGTTGCCAGGCAACAATTTCCCCGCTCGCCGCGACAACCACCCGACTCGGCTTGCCAGTCATACCTGTATTTAAAGATAATACTCTGATTTTTTAAAGATACTTGTACCAAAACAATACATGTGATTTTGAGTAGGGGAGGGGGGTTCTCTAAAACCTCACCACATATCACCAGGGGGGAGAGGGGTTTAAAAAGTTGCTAAAAACATCATGTGATTCATGGATGACCTCTAAGTCGTAAGGACTGTCGATATTATGATGCACTGCGTCGACTAGGTCAGGATAACTCCCGGCCGGGGGGTGCAATTTAATCTAACGATTTAATTTAATTTCAGGTTTGTGCCTCGTGCAAACCACCGATTTCTTCTATCCGATCGTGGACGACCCGTACATGATGGGGAAAATCGCGTGCGCCAACGTTCTCAGCGATCTGTACGCGATGGGCGTCACGGAATGCGACAACATGCTGATGCTGCTGGGCGTGTCCACCAAGATGACGGAGAAGGAGCGCGACGTGGTGATCCCGCTGATCATGCGGGGCTTCAAGGACTCGGCGCTGGAGGCCGGCACGTCCGTGACCGGCGGCCAGACCGTGGTCAACCCCTGGTGCACCATCGGCGGCGTGGCCTCCACCATCTGCCAGCCCAACGAGTACATCGTGCCCGACAACGCGGTCATGGGCGACGTGCTGGTGCTGACCAAGCCGCTCGGCACGCAGGTGGCCGTCAACGCGCACCAGTGGCTGGACCAGCCCGAGCGCTGGAACCGCATCAAGCTGGTCGTCTCGGAGGAGGACGTGCGCAAGGCCTACCACCGCGCCATGGACTCCATGAGCCGCCTCAACCGCATCGCCTCGCGCCTCATGCACAAGTACAACGCGCACGGCTCCACCGACATCACCGGCTTCGGCCTGCTCGGCCACGCCCAGAACCTGGCCTCGCACCAGAAGAACGAAGTGTCCTTCGTCATCCACAACCTGCCCGTGATCGCCAAGATGGCCGCCGTGGCCAAGGCGTGCGGGAACATGTTCCAGCTCCTGCAAGGCCACTCGGCGGAGACCTCCGGCGGGCTGCTGATCTGCCTGCCGCGAGAGCAGGCCGCCGCCTACTGCAAGGACATCGAGAAGCAGGAGGGCTACCAGGCGTGGATCATCGGGATCGTCGAGAAGGGCAACCGCACGGCCCGCATCATCGACAAGCCCAGAGTCATCGAGGTCCCCGCCAAGGATTAAAATATATACTATAGGAAACGCCTTTAAAATTATCATCTTTTGCGGGAATTAATATTATGTCTCAGGTACGCAATGTAATAATAGGTTAAGTATTTTTTTCATGCAATTTTTTTTCTCCATTTTTTCAAATACGAAGTTATCAGACTTCCTATTTAGCGTGTAAAGCGTAATGCAAATAAAAATCGTAAAATTAAAAAAAATGGTTTTATTTTAAGTACAGTATCCAATTATCCGAATCGCCGATTATCCGAAATTAGGACGGAAAAAATGAAGACGTAAACATACTGCGATTTGCAAAATAATGATGATTTAAAATAATTTTCCTCCCTGAAGTTAAAAATCACCAAACATCTCTCGGAAAAGGAGGCAGTAAAGTGCGTTTGATTGTTGATAATGCACAAACCATCCCACCGTTGAATCGTTGGAAAGAAGGGATGGCCAGTTTTAAACAATCTTTTTACTGCCAAATGTTACAAGCTTGTTGCAACCGATGGACCACTCTACTATCAAAACCACAAAACGCCATTACAAGCGGCAACTTTAAGGGAAACTTGCGGTATAGAGCTTAGACGAAGATGTGTTGGCTAACTGCAAAAAATTAATTTGAAAGATCGCGCTTCCACGGTGGCGGAAGCTTAGAGCTTGATTAAGGCAGTCACATTAGGGCGAGCGTGGAACAAGTTGAAAGGCATATCAACTGAAGAGGAGAAGGAAGAGAAGAAAAAGTAAATAGCACAAGAAAAGGAAAGGAAAAACATGAGATGAGGATGAATTGTCACTTGAGAAATTTAGAAACATTCTTTTGAAAATTCCTGGATGTTCAGAGTTAGTGCTGAAGATATAGGAGAGTGAATGGTGTGTGATTCGTCAGACCCTGGGTTTCAAATTCTAAATGATAATGAGCTTAATGAATGTGTGAGAGAAGAAAATATCGAGGAAGAAGATGACCTTAATATCAGACATGGGAGCGTTGAAACTACGTTGAAGTGGTTGGAGCGCCAGCTCAAATGTGACCACAAGCAACTTGTCCACAGGTCAAGCGGATGGATTCAGACTTGTCTGCCTGAAAATGGATGAAGACAGTGAAACAGCTTACTTTGACCACAGTATCTTCCCTTAGAACAAAATTGAAATCAAAGCGAATGAGTCACGAGTCGTAAGGGCTCGGATATGGTCGCTATATGTTTTGCTACTCGGCCTAGGCAGATATCCGAACGCTTGAAAAGGTCGGCAGCCATTACCTGCCCGTAATGCGTACTGTTCGCTTTCGTCGTGACGAACCCCTCCGCCCACATGCCTCGCATCCTCTTCCCGCATTGCCTTGTAGCTCAAGAGTAAGGCTACTGGGTGGTATACTGTGTTTTCGCTGAGTATTTTGTTCGAGGTATCGTTGAAATGTCATTTCGAAGGTAGATATTTGACTTGAGGAACGAACGTTAGATATTTATTGCGCACTCTGGTTATCAAGCTGTTTATCGAAATTTCTATTGCTGAGAATAAAACCTAAGTGTAGCTTCACACGTGCCGGTTGAATTCGCTCAGCATCAGGCCGGCGCCGGTTAACGTAGCTTTCATACGTAACCGATTTTGGGCCGATTTTTACTGACCCGGGCGGAGGTCCGCAGTGTGATCTGTGTCAGGATCGTAAACAAATTGTTTCTATGTGGCTCTTGTTGCGACGTCAGCATCGCCACCTCCAGAAAAAAAGGATAGAATATATTGGGTGCATCCTACGATTCAAAAAAAAGACTCCTTTTATACAATTTTTGCTTATGTCTGTCTCATCTTTGTCTTCTCGATCTTTCTCTATGCATCGGAGACATGGACCCTGAAGGCTCGTATACGCACCAAAATCGATGCACTGGAGATGTGTTGGCGTAAAATGCTAGGAATCCCATGGACAGCACGCCGCACCAACAAATCTGTCCTGGAGGAACTCGGCATCCAAGTGAGGCTCTCCACCATATGCATGAGAAGGGTCCTGCAGTTCTTCGGTCATGTTCCCAGGAGAAACCCAGAGAATCTGAAGAAAATGCTTTCCGGGGGTCAAGTGGAGGGAAGAAGAAGCAGAGGCAGATCACCGGCCAGATGGAACGATCTCATCAAAAAAGTTACAAAAGGGTCAATACAATCTGCGACCCGCCATGCAGAAGACAGGTCGAAGTGGAGGAGCCTCATAGGCAAACTGTTGTCTAGTGGCCACGATCCTCAGTAATGAGGGAACGACGGAGAAGAAGTCTCATCTTTTTATGAGTTACACAACAGAATGAAGACTGTAATACAGCACCAAGACGCTAAAATAAATGATACAAGTGCCTATGAAGGCTAACACCGACTAACTGTGGCCCGACCATTCTATATATACGATAAGATATAGAATACCAATCTATATCCCACCGACGTCAACCAGATGGCCGACGCCGGACGATCCAGTGAGTGTATTCGGCAACCATCCAGCAGTTAACGGTCGGCCCGACGCCTGGTACAGTAGGTAGTTTTCCCGACAATACAACGCTCACTATTCGGCATCGGGCCGACGTCGGGTGAAATAACTAGGCACATTTGTAACACTAAGGTTTTATTTGCACGAACGATGTCTCCAGTATACCAGATGTGATGTTACCAAAAAAACAAATGCGCATTACGGCTGTGGTAAAATTTTATATTTACTCATTCGAAATCGCATATTCTCAAACAAACACAAAATCGTACGTGACTGGTTATTTTAACCATAATGAGAGCTACATTTGATAAATTATCAATTTCAGATTTACATAAACGATAAACTTATGTGGCTAAACGTGCATATTACATAGAAACTGGACATGGATTGGTTAAACATAGAAAAATAGACTATCGCCGTAACTTCACATATTTGCTTGAACGCGGGGAGGATTTGAAGCGAATTAACACATGGAATGTCAAAATAATTTTAGTATTGATGCGAGAAACAATTTATCGACGGCTTAAAAATTTCGATTTGGCCGATTCGAGTGTATGAGTTACGGATGCAATAGTTTTTTTTTTTAAAAAAGAATACTACTGAGAGACAAATAAATGGACATTTACGAAATTATTATAACATTACAAAATTATAATGAATGTGTAGAAAAATATTAACAAGGGGAATTTAGGCGGATCCTTTTGCGAGGTCTGTTCTCGTCTGTCGCTTGTGTTTCGGCACCGTTCACGTCACGTTTCTTATTTGAGTTCTGGAACAAAAAATACATAGATTGTGAGATAGCGATCGTAGTATGACCTAATATGACTTCCAAGCTCCAAAAAAAGAAAATTTTCGACTAAATTCGTCCCACATATAATTTTAATCTGATCAAAACCCCAGAAATTGGTGACCCATAATTATTTGCTAGCGTTTAGTATATCAGCGATTGTACTATAAAACCATTTAAATTATTTTTTTTATACTATTTTTCTTTTTTAACACGCTTTTATTAAGTCGACCTGTATGTAACTAACTATGTAATGGAATCAAAGGTAACTAATTTAACCATCTTCCAAGGATCGTAGCGTCATGAAAATTGGCAGCTGTATGTAGTTCTGATAACAATACAATAATATGGTACTGTCGAACTGATCTGATGATGGAGTCGGAAGATATGAACTGGAACTTCATGATGGATCATGGTATCATCTTTGGACTTGTTAGAAAAGTCTTGGAATGATCTTTGACTACAATTAGGTTTCAAGGTCTGATGATGAGGCCGGAAGATAGGCACTGGCATTCCATGATGGAATATCGTATCACAGCCGTGTTTGGACTTGTTAGAAAGGTCTTGTAACAACGATAGATATGTGTACAATCTTTTCATAGTTTATTATGGATTTGCAAAGATATGTTTACAGATAAGATGTCGTTGTTCTGATACAATAGTCGTTTTTTTGGTTTTTACGTGCATTTATAAAAGCGTGTTTTTTGCTAATTCAACGACTGGTCATTTCTTGTGGCCTACTTTACCAATTTAAAACCAGTAGATCATCAAGTCTCATGGTTTAAGCAGACCGTACCAATGCAGCATCAGAACTGAGGAGGAGGCACCAGACTTCAATAACAAAAACTCTGCTTGAGACCCACAAAGATCCTTAAGTCTCACGGTTTAGGCAGGCAGTACCCATGCGGAATCACAATTTGAGGATCAAAAGCCTTAGAAATAAACGCATTTTAAATTTAAACAACGCTTATAACGGCTGTTTAAAAAATAATGTGAGAAATAAGTGTTGTTTAAGCTTAACCGAGTTTTGACCACCCGTTGAACAGAACTTGGCAATGTATGGCTCTTAAAATGCCGTTAGCTACCAGATGGGCCTAGTTTAAGGGAATTTTAGGCTAGTAAAATGACCGACGCTCAATCAACAGCTGATATTTTGACATTTTTACTTTGATGCATTCGGGTTCGAAAGTGAAAGAGCTATTTGGTTGTGGTCCTTAATGGCATCTCTACCAGTTTTCACCACTCCAAAATCTTACTTTATGCAGATGATATGAAGGTCATATGCCCCTATCAAGACGCCGGATGATTCTGTTAAACTGCAAGAAGATCTGGATAGATTCCAAACTTATTGTCTCTTAAACAAATTAGACCTTTATGTATCTAATAAAATAAAATAAAATAAAAACGGAGCTGCCATGGAATTCACCGACCGGAGTCGGGCCCATCATAATACTATTTTTTTTTACACTTCTGGGGGGTGAGCAGTGGATTCCGGACTTACGAGCTGGCTGTGGTAGGTTTAGGACAGCTGTCTTGCCACATGTGAGCGTTCACCTTACCACCCATTCACTCCCCCTTCGAAGCCATAGAATTTGAGATGCAGAAATCGCGGTTTTAGATAATTTTTCTAGAAAGGAGTTGATTATTTTCCTGGAGAGACCAAGATCTTTAAAAAGGTGAAACAAAGATTTAGCTGGCAGGCCACGAGCGCCTACTTCCACCGCGTGAAGGTGAACAGTGAAGCCGTTCCGGGTGATGGCATTTGCGAGGTCATGGTATTTATTTAATTTGTACTCGTGGTCGACGCAGGGCTGTGCATCCGAGACTTTCAGGGAATTTATACTGCTTAGAGACCGAATCGACCTCCATAATCTAATCTGAAGCTTTCTCGATTATTGAGAAAGGTTTTGCAGTGAGATGTTTTTTGCCTTTAAAGCCAACCCGCACAAACTGTATTGGGGGTTTGGAGGATACTGTGGAACCCTTGTTGGCACGAGCCACTGAGAGGCTAAGTACCTCGCGAATAACAGCAAGGACTTTGTCGTGGCGGTAAGTGTACCGATCCAAGGCCACCTTGCAGCCAGCTAGAATATGTCTAGCTGTGCAAGGGGTGTTGCTACAAAGGGGACATGAACTATCCTCAGCATAGCTCCAACGAGCGAGGTTACTGGGGTCTGGAAGTGTATGCTGAAAGGCATTTAAATAAAATTTCAGCATCTCTAGCGTCCAGTCATACAACATTATTTTCCAGTGCATTGGAGGAGGAATGCAAAAGTCTCCAATTGTTGTCCAATCATTCTGGCATTGAAGGCCTAGCATGAGCCATACTTTTGCTGTCGTAATCTCCCCGCAAGAGAGACTTCTTCAAGTCCACATCGCTCATGGTTGTACTGCCATACCCCAGACCAGTGCCATTCTGGCTGATTCCAGTAAGGAACTTTTTGTGGAAGTCAACGCGGGCTTGTAGATCATTTGACTCACTACGGCCACTTACTACGTGCTTCGATATTGCCGGATCCTTGGAATTACTTAGAATCGAATTTTTGGTTATTCTGGAGTTGGCGTAGAGCAGAGAGGGCAGTTTTAGAGCTAGCCCAAAATTGTGTTTGGACCTGAAGAGAGTCGAGGGGTCAGCTGGTTTGGCTAAGGACAACCAGGATTTTAGACTAGCTGTCACCAGTGCATCCAGACGAGACAGTTGGGTTTTGGTGAAATCGCAAATAAGAAAGGGCCATGACAAATGTGAAGTTAGATAGTTGTCATAGATCCAAGCCTTACGAGGGCCAGAAATTAGCAATGCATCTATCTTTTCCAGGCAACTACTTAAAAGTTCTATAACATGATCGCCAGAGGTCTTTTCCCTGGCAGGTGATTTTTCTGCCAAGAAATTTGAAGTGGTTATTTGGGTCTATAAGGGAGATAATAGAGCCCTTATAGACCAATTTTGGGTCGTAGGACGTAAATTTTGTGTCTATGCGGGCGAGTCCAAGGCAAAAACATTTGGAGGGCTTCACTTTTATACAGCCTGACCAGTCACAGAACAGCTCCACTTTCTGTAATAGCAGGGAAAGCTGCTTGGGGCTCCTGGTGATAAAAGTTAGGTCGTCGGCAAAAGCGAGGCACTTGCTCCTTCACACGTAAGCCTCTACCGTCTATATAAATACAAACATCAAAATAGCACCTTGGCTAGAGTTTCCTCCATTAAAGATTTAGGTGTGACTTTTGATTCTAAGCTGCTTTTTAATGAACATATTGATAAAATTGTCAAGAGAGCGTCCAAAGGTTTTGTTAATAGAATGTCAGAAGAATTTGAAATAGTTAAAACCTTCAAAATACTATACTGTGCATTTGTTCGAAGTCATCTCGAATATGCGTCTCAGGTTTGGAACCCATCTTACAATACCTATATAACTCGCATAGAGGGCATTCAAAAACGGTTCCTCAGGTACTTGCAATTCAGAATTAAATCATACATTCCTAGCTATTCAACGCGTTGTAAGAAATTCCATATTCTCCCACTACCCAAAAGAAGGAGCATAGCGGACCTGTCCTATCTTCTAAACATTGCAAATGGAAAGGTTGACTGTCCCGAGTTGCTTGGACGTTTGGGCTTACGTACCCCTGCTGCGCGTCTCAGGCATACCAACCTGCTTTAAGTGCCCACTGCAAAAACGAATTATAAGAATAATTCTTATGTCATACGAGCGAGTAGATGTTTTAATGTATTGGCGCGATAGGTTGACCTATTCAACACCTCTTCTCGAAATTTGAAACGTATACTAAACAATATGTTCTTTCCTTTTAGCAATATTAGCATCTATCTAGTTATATTTGTTTGCTTATTCACTTGTTGTATCTTTTTATTATGTGTGAACACTTTTAATTGGCCTTCACTTCAGCACTTATTTCTCAATGTTTACCTATATATGTTAAACTAGCTGTAAGTTTTCCTAAGAAATAAAAATAAAATAATCTGTCAATTTGTCAGATCGAGGCTGGTCGTTTTTTGAAATTTTTGTAAGAATTCACGATACTCAAACGATATGGAAAGCCCGTTTGCCGCCGAGGCCTTGGCAAATAGGCATTTGTGTCGTCGAAAGATCTATCGAGCGGGATTTAATTCATTTATTCAGGATGACTTAGATTTGAAACCGAAATTCACGAATGAACAAAACGAAAAGCGACATTCGAGGAACCCACACAGCCGACCTAAACCAGCAGACATGAGTTCCGTTTTTGTAGCGATGCGCAAATCAAGAATTACCGTCGACCAATTGCGATTCTCGAGTCGACTGAAAATGTCGACTTTTGCATTTATTTGTGTTAAATGAAACATTTAATCAAATAATTTCTTTTTATAATGTAGCATGTAGGTATATTTAACAGCTAAGCAATATGATATCATCCATCACATTTATTTAATAAAATTATGTTATAGTTAATTGAATGAAAACAAAGTCGACTTGAATGTAATCAATACCCGTCCACCGCTTGAACTGAGTAAAAAGTATACTTGTCTATGAATCTGTTGTTTACGCGTTGTGTAGTTAAACAGAGCTTAAAATGCGTTTATTTCTCAACGTAGTGAATCCGAATAAAACAGGCGGTCAACAGCTCTTAAACGGGTTTAATAAAACACCTGGTCAACAGCGTTTTACAGATATTTTTATTTCTAAGGCCGCAAAGGTTTAAATTATCATACTATAGTGCAAAATTTCATGAGAATCGGTAAAATAGAAGTAGTTAAAAAAATTGTCACAAGATTTGATGTGTACATATACGGATGGATCAGCTAAATCAAATCGTAAAAAAATACAAAAATTGTGAGCTGCATTGTTGATCCGCTGCTGCTAAAATATTGACATCAAAAGACTTTCCTATAAATTAATATAAAACTTAAGGGGAGATACATGCCAAAACAACAATAGCAACAATACAATAATCAAAATAAAACGTCTATCAAAAAACAACAATAATCAAAATAAAATGTATAAATACAAATGTTGGAACTATAAATGTTATACAAATAGTGAAAGGTCTAGAGTTTCAGGTGATTAAAGTTTCGTCTATTGATATTCTTTATGTTATGTCACAAGTTTGTTTGAAAAAGCTTTATTGCACCACACAAAAGAGTACACTGTGGTGGGCCTATATTGCCAAGTGGCAATATCTTCCGGCCATACCGCCAGTGTTATTGTGACTAAAGGTTTATGTGGGCAAATTGATGTATAAAAGGAGTCATAAATGAATACACTTAAGTAATAGTCATCATAGAATATAACACAGTAATTAGTAGCGTATCTCGTCTAGATATCGAAGGGAGGAATGGAATATATGGACAAGCAAAGGAGACGGGAAGGGGTATCTCCTGTCTGAAAAGTCTCTTTAGAGATTTTTTAAACCCGCTCAGGTTTTTAAATAGTCTCCCATAGGCAAAGGCACGGAATTCCAGAGTCGGGCCCGCCTGCACTGCGAAAGACCTGGACATGAAAGTTGATGAATGCTGAGGTATAGCCAGTAATAGATTTTCCTGAGAGCGCAATGGAAGGCCATGGGATGAAAGCGGAGAGAAGAGATTATACAAATAAGTAGGACAGTTTGACTGTAGTAGACGGAAGAGTAGATAAGTCTTATATAACTTTTAAATAAAAACACCCCAAAATGGCTGTTGGTGTTGTATAATGTCCCACATGAAGTCGACATGTAGAAAAGATGTAAATTGTTGTTTAGATACACGGTTCTGCTTCATTTTGAATTTGCAAGAAATTTTCAAATTGCTAGACAAGGAGAAACCCTATAAACTTGGTTAAAATGTATATGTGGCCTACCACTAATGTTCTACTTTTACTAAAAATTTTCTTCTAAAATAAAATATCCAAAAAGTTAACACGCAAGTTTTGTCAAACAATGTACCAATTTATTTAGATTTTTTAAGCAATGTGACCTTACCAGACGATCTATACAAGTATAGGAACTAGAACATTATAAGTTATGATAAACTTGTAGGAAATTTTGTCGGCTTTAACTTTTAGGTATAGCTCAGTTTTCGAGAATTTAGTCAAAAACCAAAATATGGTCAGCTTTTGAGCCATCCTGTACTTAGCACAGTATTTTCGTGTGAGTTCATAGCCAAATCGGTAGAGGACCATCCCCCCCTACACCCTTACCGAACGGTTTTCCTATATCAAAATACGCAGGTGTAATGTTCTTAACAAACCAACTACTAGCCGACAGCACATTTTGTTTATGGGTTTATCTGTATTTTTACTTTTAGGATTTTGGTAAAACCATTTGGTAAAATCTTACACACTATTTTAAAAAGATTGTTTTCTCACCTCGAGGACCTTTTTCTCCCATTGCACGTGGAGATATCGCAGTAAGATATTTGTTTTCTCTGTGACGATAACTGGAACAGAAAATACCACATTATTTTACATAGCGTATTCACATATCATTCCAGGCTGGCAAAGGCAGCTACAGCTCTGTCTAGTAAATTGAGATACAGTGTTCTGTGGTAATAGAGTATTACCGAATCTACAATGTCTTTTATATTTATCATCTTCAAAATATCAGACAGAAACCTCACTGGCTATTATTTTATATAACAAAAACAAAAAACAGGCCTATGGAATGGTGTTGATAGTTGTCAAAAGTCTTTGAATCCAATTTACTCGAAACAGCCATTTTATTTGCAGTGTTTTGTCGTAACTGGACAGCGTTGTTTGTTGAATTCAAGGAAGTTCTAGTACTAGTAACTATTAGTATTTTATATTACACTTCTGAGGGATGAGCGGAGGGAGGCTCCGAACTCCAGCTGTGATAGATTAACATTTCGGAAGCCAGCCTTCTCGCTTAAAAACGGCACCGCACCATTTTGGTTGATTTTGTATGTAAATACTGACAAAATCATTTTTTTAATGAATTCTCTCTTGTTACCTAATAATTAATCTTGTTACTCTTGTATATTAAAAATATTTACAATATACATGACTGATAATTATAGCGCAGATCTGTCAACCACCGCAAAAGGCCAATCGGGCTTTTTTGATCGCTAACTACCACCACCGCAGGAAGGTGAACAGTGAAGCCGTTCCGGATGATGGCATTAGCGAGACCATGGTATTTATTTAATTTGTACTTATGGTCTTTTGGGATATTCGTTTCCCATGGAACAGTTAATTCTACAATAAGAGTCATCTTCCGAAATTGGGAGTAAATACTGTATCTGGACTGAGTGCTGTGCCTCCGAGATTTTCAGGAAGTTTATACTGCTTAGAGACCAAATCAACCTTCAGAATCCAATCTGAAGCTTTCTCCATTTTCGAGAAAGGTTTCGTAGTGAAATGTTTTTTGCCTTTAAAGCCATCCCACACAAACTATATTGGGGGTTTGGAGGGTATTGGCAGACTGTCATTGGCTCGAGCCAGTAAGAGGCTAATTACTTCTCGAGTAAAAATTATAATATTGTTCTCCTTTAACAATTTTATATACGACACTGAAATTTAATTATTTTGCAACGCAAAAGATCTAATAAGAAACCGTTTCTTCAGATTGCGGTTGCTGTGATGACGGCGACGGCCCTATCGGGAGCACTTTTTCTTAGTCCTCCTCGACTATCTTACATTCGGCACATTCACAAGTATCAGTTTTAAAAAAATACTCCTTTGATTTATTTTTCCTTCTCTGTCAGTATGTTTAGACGTTCTATAATATGGTTTGGCTTTTTATTGACAATGGCGGGCACTGTATTTTTAAGCAATCTCATACCATAAGCATTGTTAACTTTAACTATATTAAAGTGACCTTTTACTGCACTGTGTGGCATTGTTTTGGATAGGGCCTATTTTATACTGAGAATTCTCTACCCATTTGATTTCCATGGAGTTGTTATTTCTACAAAAAGGGCCTATGTCTTCGCTTACTCCTATTATTATCTGTTTACTCCATATATATATATATATATATATATATATATATATATATATATATATATATATATATATATATATATATATATATATATATATATATATATATATATATATATATATATATATATATATTCTGAGTTAGTGACGAAAGAGTTGTGCTCAGGGGAGCTCAGGGAGGACAAGCGAAACACAGTTAAATGTCGCAGTTTTGAAAGCCATTTTGATTACCAGGACTAACATTAATAAATCATGTAATCAGCTCCATTCTTTCTTAAAAACTAGACCCAATATTTTGAAACAAATTTGCTCCTCCGACAAATATAAAACAACTGCGTGGATGTCTACTTATTATTAATAATACTGTTATCATGTTTTTCATATTTGAATAAAAAGTAGTGAAAGACCAATAAGTTTGTTTTTCTACAAAATTCTACATGCGTCCCGCTTTGACGAAAAAAATAAATGGGCACGTTAGGTATACTGTGCGTGGGACAAGGGTGCACACCAACATCGATTTTGTAAATAAATACTGATAATAGTTTTTTCATTAATTCCCTCTTGTTACCTAGTAATTAATCTTGTTAGTCATGTATATTATTATTATACGTTTATATGAATATTTTAGTTAGTATAGGTTACGCGCGGATATGTCAAACAATGCAAAATGCCTATTATCATTGTTGGCGTCTATATATGCTTTGCTTTAGGGATGTATGTGTCCTGGTTTTTTAAACTTTCCGTCCCAGGACTTTGATATTAGACACATAATAAAACACATTATAATAAAAGAGATTAAAAACAACTTACTTTGATCTGATGGGTATTCCACTGTAGGTAAATATATCGAAGGCCGTTTTGAACTTGTCCGTATACCGCTGTCTGAATTGAATTTGGTGAAATTCTCCTCATCGTACGACTGCAATCCCTTAAGAAACTCCCGCACAGACTGCGTGTAACAAAAATAAGCATCAGCCACCACTCTTCTTAGCTTTTAAATTGAGCATCCACGCCGAGAGCATTGCTATTTTTACATTTCCTCGAAAAAGCAATGACAACATGATAAAATATCACAAACGTCAATAAACAGTACAAAATAACAATGAATTAATTTTTAAAAAACAATAACCACTCCTATTTCGTCTCCCAAAGCCCCAAGCGCAAAGCGCATCAAAACTCTTCCGAAATAACGGATGACTCGCAACAGTATGTGTCGCCTATTAAGTGACGAAATAACAGAACCGAAAATGAGAGAATTAATCGAAACTGTTTACCATTTTGTCAATTCCGCCGATATTTGCGCCTTGCGATAATTTTTTCGAAGCCTGTAACCACTGATCATATAAAAGTGAAGTTTGCGAAGATCGATGATAGATGACAGCTGGGAATAAGGTTGCCACTATACATTCTATTTTTTCTTAGAATGGCAATGGAATTAGGTTTATTACACCATGCATTTTACTATGTAAACATATCACTATAAATGTATAATGTATAATGCATAATGCCCGGGCCACACTAACGGGAAATGCCGTTAATAACGTCGATGATAGGCGTTTTTGCTGCGGCCACACCTAATTATCGCGATATTTAACGGCATTTCCCGTTAATGTGGCCCGGGCATAATAGTAATCGAACACAACGAACGCTTTTAGAAAAAAATGTGAGCATCACAGAAAGTGAGCATTGAACGCTTGAACGCACCTTGAACGCATTGAACGCTTCGCCAAGCTGCACGACGGACGAATTCAGTAAAATGACTTTATGGCCATCTATCGGTCGATGCTGAAACGATTACGCAACATTTTCCAGAATGGCGTACGCCCACATAACGACGTGAGGCGAATTACATATATTTATTTTTAATTTTCAATTACAATGAATTTGGTATGAATATGCTAGAAATTGAATGGCTATATTATGAAAATATCAAAAAATGTGGAACGCTTCACGATTTTGCGTGTCATCCTTGCGCAGGGGCCATGCTAATCTTCTCTGTATCGTTCCAATTTTAGTATATGTACTGCCGAAGCAAGTACGACGCACACGGTTCGAATTTGGTATATATATGGTACGTTTCGTTGAGCAGTTGGCCATCTTGTTTTATTTTATATAATATAGTTTTATATTTTTATGTTTTTTTTCTTGTTCAACATTAGCATTAATTTAGTTATGTAAGTCATTTATTTTTAGACTTACACTCTAGCTTTAATATTCAAGGGCGAATTGGATTCATCTGTAATGCTCTTGAATACTATTTGAAACTAGGTAATAAATAAATAAATATATAAACATGCATCTACTTAGGATCGATATTTTAAATTATATTGCTCATATCAGTTTTTGATACATATTATAGTTATACTGCCCCCGATAGTAAAAGGGGCGCATCTAACATTTTTTCCGAAATAGAGTTATATATATTGCCGTGATCAGCAAAAAAAAGACGCATCTGCTCATATTTTTTATATTTTTCTAGCTCGACTGTACACGAAGTTACAGTAACGTCAAAGGACGCAAGTACATGTATTTTTCTACGAATACTAAGCTAAAAGGACGCATTGAATGTAAACTAGAATGAAAAGGCTTATTTGCGTATACCTATGTCTTCTTTTCTTTTGGAAAATTTCCATCAGTTCAGAAATTGAAAAGACGCATTTTCTTCTGTACTAAGTAGGTAAGACGTTAGTGATCACTTGCGTCTTTGCAATCTATTTATTCACTAAGTAGTTTAAGCGCATGTGGCAGGGCCTTTTATATTTAGTATTTCCTTTAGATGTTTGGACGCTTCTGCCAAATGCGCCTTTTCTATCTAGTATTTCAATAAACTTTTTGGACGCATGTGGCAAATGCGCCCTACTTTGCTGTGAAGATTTTTAATTTTCTAAAACTACATTGGAAAGACGCTTGTGCACACAAGTGCCCATTAAACTAAGCACTGGAGTTCCGAGCGGGGGGCGATAGGTAGCGGCGCGTTAGACGATCGATCAGTTGCATCCGAGTCGTCGATATACAGACAGAAAATACAGTATCTTATGATCACTACCGAAGAGTTGTAAAAGAACTTAATATATCTTTTGCTAAGTTGGGGAATGAAGAATGCGAACTCTGCGAAATATACAAAATTCGTAATCCTAACTACACACTAATCAGACATCGCAGTTGCAACGAATGTGTAGCGTTCGAAAAGCATCACAGGCGATACGTCTTGGCAAGACAAAAATATGAAGACAAAAAACGACAGATGGACAACCACGCCTTGAATAATGATATAGTACATTACTCCATTGACCTCGAAAAAGTTATTAGGTATGCTGCCACGTCTTAACGAACTCAAAATGGTAATATATTGCCCGCGAGTAATTGTATTTAACGAGAGTTTTGTCCCACTGGGAGATAAAAAGGTGAACAGTAACTTGGAGACATATGCCTGTATTTGGCATGAAGCAATCTCGGGACGAAAAAGACGATATCGTTAGCTGCTTCAGAGCATTCTTTATACAAAATCGAGACCTGAAACATATCGCGCTGTGGCTAGACAACTGTGCGGCACAAAATAAAAACTGGGGCTTATTCTCGTATCTGGTGTATCCCATTAACTCAAAAGAAGTAAATTTACAAACCGTAACCATGCGATATTTAGAAGTGGGGCATACATACATGTCGGCAGACGAGTTCCACCACCAAGTCGAGCTATCACTAAAAAGGAAGAGACGACTGTATGACTTCGATGATTTCCACGCAGCTGTCATGGACACGCATCGAAAAATCACAGTAAAAAAAATGGACATTGGTGACTTCTGCACATTCGAAGACTGTTCATCAGTGTACAAATTGCAAAATTCATCCCCTCGAGCATACTTAAGTCACATGTGCCAGGTCACGTTTCGAAGAGTCCGCTATACGTTTTCTTACAAGAAGGAATTCGACGATGAAGAAATCGAACTGGATTTTTCTAAAATGTAAAAATATTAAAATCGGTATACCAGATCCTAAACCGAAAAGAGAGTTCAGAGGAATAACTAACGAGCGCAAATCAGGAATAATCGATAAATTAGTACCTCTAATGCCAGAAAACAGCAGACTATTCTGGCACAATCTGTCAGTGAACTACAATACAGTGGATACAATATGCCAGTGAACTACAATAAAGCAGTAAATTGTTCGATTACACGTGCCAGGAGAAAAGTGATAGGACACATGTGTAGTTTTTTCAAGTGTAGTGTAGTAATTGAGAATATTGTTGAGAAATATTTGAAAGACATGCAATTTTATATGTTCGATTGAATTTTTTTATGTTCCAAAAATTTTATATGCCAAAAATGTTATCAGTATTACAAGATTTTTATGTTTTCAACAAATTTAATATGAAAGAGAATTTCGGGAAAGAATAGAGTTTTTATTTTATGAAAAAGTGTTCTGTCTTAAATACTGTTTATTATGATTTCATTTAAATTAGTTATTATGATTTCATTTTCGTTTAACTTAGATACCTAAGATAATTAAGATTGTTGCCATAAAACTTGTAGTCGATAAAGAGATTACCTATTAATTGCAAGAGTGGACAAGTTCCTATTATGATCAAGAATTAAGTGTTGCTTACTTATATTTCGTGAAATATGTTTCTTTTATTGTTTCTTAATAAATATAATTGAAAGGTTAAATAAGAATTTTCTGTTTTCAACAAATATCAAAGAAAAGTTCAGGAAAGAATAGAGTTTTTATTTTATGAAAAAGTTTATTGTCTTAAAATACTGTTTATTATAATTTTGTTTAATTTAGATACCTACGATAATTAAGGTTGTTTCTAATGAAACTTGAAGTCGATAAAAAGATAAATTATTTTTAAGAGCGGTCAAGTTCCTATAGTGGTCAAGAATTTTAAGTACCCTACTTATATTTCGTGTAATACGTTTCTTTTATTTTTGCTTAATAAATCTTTGTTTATGTACTTACCAGCTCTCATCTTTTTATCATCCTTTCTCATTTATCATTTCAAATAATATACCTACCTCATAATTTTATTTATTTTGATTGGATCCTGTTACACAATAGTGTTTATTTTGCATTTTAATTAAGAATAGGAATATTGCAAGTATAAACAATACTACATTAAAATGCGCAAGTAGCCAATTGCGACCTTTCAACTTAAGGAAAAATCTAGTGAGAACTCATGAACACTAAAAATAAAAGCAGTTCATTGACTATGCTTAGTTGAAAAGACGTAAATGGCTATTTACGACTTTTCAACCTAATATCAAGTATTTTCCTATTTTTTTTTTACTAAGATGAAAAGGAAAATTGTTAATAATTCAATAAATAATTAGGATATAGAAAAATTATAAATCACACATTATAGTTGAAACGCAAACCCAATTTATTGCATTAACAGAATGTGTCTATAGTTTTTCTTTATGAGACAGCAAGCATTTAAATAATTTTTACACAAAACATTTTTTATCTCGGTTTAGACTTTATGCTACATGCGCCCTTCTTATTATCGGGGGCAGTATATTATACCTGTTCTACGTACAACTATTACCTATGTTACCAATAATATCAATGTGATTTTAAACGTAGGACGAGCGCGGTTACTACAACAAAAAGGGCCGCGCAGGCCAAGTAAAAAATATTGAGTTTACGCGCTCACGCAGGCTATCGTATTGCAATAGTTTTTATCTGTAAATTGTGGGCTGGATTATAGAGAACGCTTTGAAAGTATTTGTGATTAGTTTGAGGAAAATAATTATTTATATTGTTGTCGTCGTAATTTAGTTATCGGGCCTATGTGGACCGACAGGATCAAAATTTTTAAATAATATTGCTGAGATATTTTCGATACCTATAAATTAAAGAAATTAAAGGTGAGAAAGCATAAAATTAAAGAAAAGTCTTTCTTTGTGATCCAGTGTGCATTAATGTCGCGTATTTTATGCTTTCTCGTCGGTGCACACGTAGGTATTGAAAACAGATTTAATTGTATTTATTTATTTATTTATACCATAATTAATGCAAATATAAAATCAGAGTAAGCAATTTCAGCGTAGGAATTATGCACTAAAATACTTACAAAATTGAATCAAATTATCCTAACGTTGGTAGTATAAATTGTTAGAACAAGATGGGCAACTTTCAACGAAACGTGACGTTTATACCAAATTCGAACAGCGTGCTTTCGTACTTGCTTCGGCAGTACATATACTAAAATTGGAACGATACAGAGAAGATTAGCATGGCCCCTGCGCAAGGATGACACGCAAAATCGTGAAGCGTTCCACATTTTTTGACATTTTCATAATAAAAAGCATTCAATTTCTAGCATATGCATACTAAATTCATTGTTAATTAAGAATAAAATTATTAAATGTTTCGTAGTAATGCGCCTCGCGTCTGGTAGATGACCGTACGCCACGAAAATGTGACGTACTCGTTTCAGCATCTGCCGATAGATGGCAATAAATACATGTTGTAATTTTAAATTCACCGTGATTTCATCCAGTATTGCTGCCCAAAAATCAATTGTACATCGTTTTAAAAACTGCTAGTAATTGTTTAATCTGTGATTATTTCCAGCAATGGTTCCTGTTGCATAAAGCTCAAACCAGCATTTATCCTTTCGGCTGTAAACATAAATAGCTTTTGAATCCAGCCTTTAGCATTATCGATATTTAGAAAGTAGGTACCTTTTTAGTTCGACAAAGAGCTGAGAAAGGTGAGAAAAATTTCAGCGCTTTCATAGTAACAAATTCAAGCAGAAGAAAAGAACATTCAAGGATGTTTGATCTCAATCAAGTTTTCCAAAACTTGTAGCGACTTTCCGGTACCTATGTACTTTGCGCAACATAATTGTGACTTTTAGGTAAAAAATGGTCACTTGGGTGTTACGTAACGTTTAGGGAGGGGAAGAGGGATTACAGAAAAACGTGACGGCGCGTTACATGGGGGGAGGGAGGGTCAAAAATCTTCAAAAATTGAGTTGCGTAATATTTGAATGCCCCTTAGGTATTTTAGCTGATTAAAATGTTTAAAATATTTTGTATTTTTTTATTATAAATTAAATTATTATTTGTTTTAACAATAAAAATATAGTGAAATTGTGCAGAAATGAAGTAAATTATATTACTATACCATATAAGATAAATCATGAAAAATTAATTTGACAATACCAAGAGTAGGGATTCTAACAAACTGGCTTCTTTTATAAATAAAACAATACTTAAGAGCATAATGTATTTATTTACGTTATTCATATAGGTACCTATCTACCTACAAGCGACTAAGATCCTAAAAAATATTGCGTTTAGTTGGGATTACTTTTCTGATTAATAATGTGCCAAGAAACCCGAGTAAGTCAACAGAATATAATTATCTCTTTCTGTCAACCCATGGGTGGCCACGCACGCCGATCGGCGTTTATAGTATTATCCGTATTTATTCAATTATCGGCTCTATTCCTCCCTCCACTGCAGTAAAAGCCTGTTGTTAAATCCGGCCATTGAATAAGCCACCGTTGTATGCTTGCACACACCTTCTACAAACACATTTTCGAGGGCTTCGAAAATTTAGCTAGAAATGACTGGCCCGCATGAAAAAGGTAAAGGTGCCCTCAGGGAACCTTTGACGGTTTAAGTAAAAAATATAGGATAAAATGCATTTTATTGTTTTAATGGTTTTTATTATACAAAGAGGCATATAAAGGCAGAAACGAGTAGATGCACATTATTTTTTTATGATGATAATATTAAAAACAGATTTTGGCATTAGAGCAGCACAAGTTTAGATTGCATTTGCTACAAATTGGGTTTTGGATAAAGCAATCGTTTGTTTCACCTGCCTGCATATTGCGAATGCAGTCCATAATGACGTCGTCAGGAGTTTTTTCATCCGGCAGGTAATTTGGGTCGTTGTATTTATCATCACTGCTTGAATCACCGTCTGAAACATCAATTTCAACAGAGTCCATGAGTTGTATTTGGTCTTCTGTCATTACCGATAAATCCAACTTTTTCTTTCGCCAATTGTTATTGTCTGCCATTTTTATAGGCAAAATAGACACATAAGTGATGAAACGTTGTCAACAATACCGTAACAAAGACAACACGAATCTTTACTAATGCAAGGGGTCCCTGAGGTACCCTTTCTATTTTCGTTTCTTATACACTCTTTTAGTATTTTTTTATATAATCAGTCCAATTTATATTGAAACTAACTTATTTAGTCATCAATAAAATTTCAGTAAAATCGGTTTATTCTAAGTATCGAAATTTTTCTTTGGCGTAATTGTTCAGAGGAACAATATTTTTTCTGCTTTCGCTTCGAGTTTTCGCATAAAACTAATGGCAGAAACGAAATGATACAGTGTAGTGCATTCAGATTGTGTTTGAACGTCACTAGAAACAACAGTGTGAAATCCCAAGTAAGTACTTTGTCGCTACAAAAAAATATCTATGGCGCAGTTGAGTAAAAAATAATGGGTCCAATTATTTTTTATTCGCGCATTAACTCTGCACCGCGCATCTGCAACTGCTCCAGTAGTGGATACGTTCGCGCTCCTGGAGCGTGCAACGTTGCACGCTCCGCGGCGAGCGCTCCAAGCGGTGGCGGTAAATGCGCGAACACAAATTGGTGCGCAGTGTGTTCGTGGACAGTTCGTGGACACGAGCAAAGTGAGACCATTGATTTTATAGGTGAGACGTTGGTGGATACGTCTCGCGCATCGCGTTCGGCGTTGAGTAAACGCGAATCCATCGCTATGAAGTGGGCCGAAGATAAATGTCTACCTCTAATTGGTGGGAACTAAATTATACAGTGCTTTGGGATCCGAAGGGTGCTAAATTTAAAAATAAATTCTGGCGACATGTTCGCTCAATGTTCGAATGAAAACTGCGGAGCACTCGTTGTTCTTGAGTTGATGCGTGGACCGTCTTAATTTGAGCAATTGCAGATGCGCGGAGCAGAGTTGATGCGCGAACGTAATGAATTCCCACCTACGTTCATAATCGCGCATGAACTTGACGGCCTCTCTCTACTATACATACGAAAGTGAGTGCCCTCTGAAATCTGCCGCCCCCTGAAGTCTGTCGCCCCTCGGCCGCGACCTATACGGTCATCGTATAGCCTATATTGGCAAATGCAGCACTGCGGTGCGCAATTATTTCTAAGCAACCATGACCTTGAAATACGAAGCATTTGAGAAAGCCTCACATAACTGCACATGTAGCACTATCTCGCTTGCGCATTCGTTGAAGCGCATACGTCTATATTGTTAGTCATGTGCGTTGGCCTCCCCAATCGACTTGTAATGCGATTTGAATTGAGTTTTGATTTCTTCCATGACACTTTTGACGCGCGCATTTGTTTAGTGTGATAAATATACGTTTAAAATGCTATGCTGTACACATAATTCGTTTTAATTGTAAATACGACATTTACGGATGTTTATGATGACCTGCTTATTTAGAGTCCGCTATTTAGGGTTCGCTAACGCCCCATTTACATGTCGTGCACCCCCATTTTTTTTCTCTCTGAGATGGACCCCCAGCAATTCTAAATCGACCCCTGGGGGTTCATATATACCACTTTGGGAATCACTGGTATAAACTAACTTCCAGCTTAAACATAATATATTATAATATATAAACATTTTATAACAATACCTAATATAACTAATACTTGATAGGTAGTATTGCGATAAACGCACCCTCATCATCAGTCCGTGGACGAAAAAACATACCAATTCTGGACATAGGGAGAAAAACTACCCTTTGGGAATAATATATCGAAGGTCTGTTTGCGGATGACTCTAGAGTCTAGAGAGCTTACAATATCTACCACTGACGATCAAGCTGATAATTATCCACGTGTTCTTAAAATACGAAATCACAAAAATGATTCGACGCGCTAAATCTGGAAAAGCCGTAGGACCAGATGATGTTCAGATAGAGATCCTTAAGCCCATTGATGAAGAATACATCGCAGTGCTAGATAAGCTATTCAACTTCGTCTACAACACGGATCACATACCTGAGGACAGGCTAAAGACGACATTTATCACACTTCCCAAAAAAGAAAAACGCGAAGAAATGCTAAGAGTTTGGACGATTAGCCTTTTGAGTCAGGTCCTGAAGGTTTTATCTCGATAATTCTTGAGCGAACCCGGATACAGTTTGATGAACAGTTGAGCTTGCATACGGTCAACAGTGTTTGGATTCAGAACCGGGAGGGGACGAAAGAAGCGTTATTCGCAGTACAGGTTTTGGTGCAAAAATATCGGAACATGCAGCAAGATGTCTTTCTATGTTTCATAGACTACGAGAAAGCGTTTGATCGAGTGCAACATAATTGTCTATAGCACTTCTTAACGACATCCGATTAGACAAGAAAGACATCCACATAATACAAAATCTATACTGGAATCAGCGCGCCGCTCTCAGAGTTGAAGGGGAAGAATCTAAGGAAATTGACATTAACAGGGGAGTGCGACAGGGCTGCATTTGGTCGCCGACACTTTTTAACATTTACTCTGAAGCGACCATGGCGGAAGCTCTGGAGGACTTGAACTGTGGTGGTAAAATAAATGGCCGCCTCATCAACAACTTAATGTATGCCGAAGACACTGTTCTCATAGCATCTACGGAAGCTGAGCTACAGGAGATTGTTGACCGAGTAAATGAGTGTAGCGTCAAAGCTGGTTTCAGGATGAATGTCACAAAGACTAAGTCTAATATCATTTCGAATAATCCCAATATACAATTTAGCATATTTGTGGCAGGTCAAATACTAGTACAAGTTGATAAATATAAATATATTGGCGCCTGGCTGTCACAAAACTGGGGCAGTGGAGTGGAGATCAAGACTTGCATTGACATTGCATGCAGCGCCTTTGATAAAATGAAAAAGGTCCTTTGCAATCGAAGCCTGAAAATCCCATTTCGAATACGTCTTCTTCAGTGCTTCATCTGGCCCGTACTTCTATACGGATGTGAGGCCTGGACTATTAAGGAAGACATCAGGAAACGTATAGAAGCATTAGAGATGTGGGCATACAGACGCATGATGTCGATATCTTGGACTCAGAAAGTCATCAATGAGGAAGTTCTACGGCGCGTCGGACAAAAACGCAAGCTTTGGCAGACCATCAAACAAAGCAAAGCTGCATACCTGAATCACGTGCTTAGGCACGACAGGTACGAATTCCTGCAACGCATTATGATTGGAAAAGTTGCAGGGAAGAGACCTAGACGTAGATGGAAATTTTGGTTTTGCGGAACATTCGAGAATCGACCGGGATTACAGGTGTCGCCGAATTTTGTTCCTAGCGAAGGACAAAAAGAAATATTCAGAGCTGACTGCCAACCTACACTTGTTGGAGAGTCATCCTAAAAAGAAGAAGAAGATTGCGATAACCTACATATTTAGATTTTCTTTAACTAACTGGCAACTTTCAAGAGTTCCTACCGGAGCATATATTTTTATATTATCTGCGAAGAGTTGCAAAATTGAAAACAAGTGTTAATATCGTTTATTTAAAGAGTAAAGAGTAGGAGACCTAAAAGGCTACCTTATGGCACTCCCTATTCCGATCGTTGAGACGTTAAATAAAGTCGTTCGTTGCGATTGACTAAATACAGCAATCCACGCGCGTGCCGCAAGTCGCCGTCGGACGCCATCACGTCACAACTCACACCCGTTAAACGAGAAAGAGAAGATGAGAAGGAATTTACCGCACGCACAATGATAGACGTTACTCAAATGTTTATAATAATTTCGTGTAATCCGATTGAGTTGCTTTCTCCCGACCGCTGCTGGCAGTGGACATTGCCAACGCAGTCACGGGGAAGAAAGTCTGCAGGAAATCAAATCGTGCGCATTACCATAAATTCTTCGCGCCAGCAGTAGAATAGTGTGACCGCCCGCGTAAGCGACACACGTCCCATGCACCATTCAGAGGAAATTATGACCAATACATAAAATAGACACAGGAAATTAAAACGAATGATTGCCCGCCCCCCAGTAATAAGTGGCATAGTGGTTAGGTCGTCTAAGAGACAAAAAAGTGCAAGTTTTGGATAAGCTGATACTTTCCGATCAGACAGTATTTTGGCCATAGAATGCCGGGGTAGAGTTATCAGGCCAGATTCTGGGACAACTGGCGCTGGCGTAATAGAAAAGGTGTGACAATTCAACTGACAATTCATCAGTAGACAATGGAAGCAATCAAGAACTCGAAAAATATGGTCAGACTGCCTCTTAATCGACCGCGTGGCGTCAATATCTCCATGCATGTCACGCATCGGTCTACTGTGCCGCGCAGTATAATGGTCACATGGCGCAATATAATGGCATGGAGATGCTGACGCCACGCGTTAGATTATGAAGCAGTCTGACCATATTTTTCGTGTTCTTTATTGCATTCACTGTCTACTGATTAATTTTCAGCTTTTCCTAAACACTTTGGGGGTACCTACTAATTAAAATTACATCTTTCCTGGTACGCTAGCGCCAGGTATCCCGGGATCTGGACTGCTGACTGTACCCATACATTTCAAATTTCAAATTATTTATTGATTTCAAATTATGAGTAAGTACATTCAATATACAAAAGTCTTAACCTAACTAGGCTGCCGCCTGTTCCAAGGTAGACAATTTATTTTAATTATCCTAAGAAATCTATAATATTATATTTATATAAATAAACAAAATCATACTTAATGTAACAGAAATATCTTAATTACCTAATAAAAATTCGTAAAAAAAATGACATGAAAATTGTCAATCTTATTTTATTTTAAAACATGATAAAAAATTATATATATTAATATATGTATTAATAGGTACCTATTAATATGTATTAATAATATACAAAATAAATTGACAAAAATTAAAATAAAATTACATTTAGAAATCATCAATTTATATTACTACATAATATACTATTACGTTTTTATTATAAATATTCAATTATTTAATAAGGTGTTCAATATTTGCATTTGTACAATTTAAGAGGTAGGCACTCAAACTATTTTTAAATTTATATGAAATTTTAATGTCTTTAATGTTTGGTGGTAGGCAATTATAAAATTTGGGGGCAAGATAAGAGAAACTGGATTGGCCAAAAGCGGATCTCCTGAGTGGTATTGCAAAATTTGTTTGTGTCGATCTTCTTGTCACACGAGATTGCTGGCTTTTTTTCTGTTCTCCTCTGGGATTGTTTGTGCTGGTAACTCACTCTGGAATTTAGTGAGAGTTACCAGCACAAACATTTTTCTCACACTCAACACCCTATACTCTCGGAAAAGGTCATTGGAAGAATATGTTTGGGGTTTTTTATTGATCACCCTCAGTATAGCCTTTTGCGCTTTGTAAAGGGTGGCCAGAAGCGTTTTTGCCGCACAGCCCCAAGTTACGATGCCATATCGAATAATCGACTCGCAGACAGCAAAGTAGACACTTCTTAGCGTATTGAAATCTAAGATGTTCCCCAAACTCCTAAAGTAATACACAAGTTTTCTCAGTCTTGCCGCAACCTTCGTTAAATGATCCTCCCAGCGCAGTCTGTTGTCTAACATCACGCCCAAGTACAAGTACATTCTATGGCCAAACTACTGTCTGATCTGAAAGTATCAGCTTTTCCAAAACTTTTGCACTTTTATGTCGCTGGCTCCCTAACTATTGCTATTCCGGGTTCGCTCTCCAGCTGAGTCACCATTTTCCGTAAAGATAAAATCAAAGAATTTGCATTTGAATTCTGTTGATCCAATGATACAACATACAACAATCTTATAGGTACATTCAACAATGCTACAACAACAAGAGATACGCAGCGGTTACCAATTAAAATCTGCAGAACGCTTTTCATCGGCAAGAACAACTCCAAACGTTTCTAATATCTAGGACCTGCCCTTACAGTGCCCTCACGAAGCAAATGCATCTGGGTATAACAATAGTGAGCGACCTGAAGTGGGGTGAGCATATTACACAGATCGTGAAAGAGATCAACTCAACCAGTGCCGGAATTATACTTGATAATACCCTAAGCTATTTAAGCTATTGCTGCAGTATATTTAAGTATATTATATATGTACATATATACTTGCTATAAAATAAAATAAAAATTAAAAAATATGACGATTGCTCACACAGACATTTTTATGTTCGTTTTTTTTTGTAACCGCCGCGTATCTCTTATTGCATTGGATCGACAAAATTCAAATGCAAATCGAACCCGGAACAGCAATGATAGATTAGACTATGTTGGCGGAGGGCTTGTCTACTTGCGGGGAAAGTCTTGGAGTGAAACAACCGATTGGTTTTCTTTTTTATTATTAAGACTTCAATTTCGCCCCATTTACCTTAGACCATATTTTAGAGAAGTAGTAATAACTTGAGTAAGGTATTAAGCTATAAACATTCTCCTTCAGATTCGCTTGATTTCACCGTTCTTTTATACGGATCTTCACCGATGATGAGAAAATAGTAATCAAATCAATGAGGTTATTTCCAATTAACCAATTCAATCAATTCCACCAATTGAACATAGATAGGACTAATATATTCTCTGACAAAAGTCACCTATTTAAAAAACAATTAATAGATCTTGCTTAGGGCGATGAAAATCGAAGAGAATAAAACATTAGAATTGTTCTTTCTCTTATTTCAATGAGTTTCCAATCAAATGATACATCATGCCGTTGTATTGAATAAATAGGGAAGGCGAAGTGGCACAGTTCCCATAAACTGGATCTGTGCTGATAACTGTTGCCTTGGTATTATTAAATGGTAGTGGTGCACGGTTATTGTGAGTTACAGTGCAGTTGCTTGTGAAATCACAACCGTGTCTCGTTGTTTTAAGGTGGTTTTTAAAACTTGTACTTAAGTCATACTGAAAGTTTCTGGATTCTGATAAATGAGATTTATTGTTTTTCAAAGTTAAAACCCTCACAATATATACATTTTTTAATTCGCTGGAACCATTGTTAACGCAGTTGGACCAGTCTTCCTTAGAGACCTCCTAGTGGCTACGTGGAACGCATTCACCGCCGATTCAGGGCTCGTAAAACGTGTGCCTCTAAGTTTGTCTTTAATTTTAGGATATAAATCGAAAGGTGCGAGGTCTGGGCTGTAAGGCGGATAACGTCATTAGTTCTACATTTGAAGCCTTCAAATACGCTTCCGTTACCTTAGTAGAATGTGCAGACGCGTTATCGTGATGAAGGACGACATTGTTTCGAGGACGCCTTTTGCGAACTTTTTCTAAGACTCTGGGCAAGCAAGTGTCGACGTACCAATCTGCAGACACTGTCCTTTGGTCTTCATGTGACACTGTTATAGTATCCTTATTTGCCGAAAAAAAGCATCCATTTTCTTACCAATGCTTCAACTTTTCCTAACTTTCGTTGGCAATTTTTTGGCCTATTCAGCCGATTCGCTTTTTCTTTCCGGTTCAAATCAGTTCACCCAGGTTTCGTAATCTGTTACGATATTATAGACAGCCAATTATTGCCCTCCATTAAACTTTGCTATCATTTTAGTGTACATAAATGACCTACCCAACATTACATTAAAAGGAGGTAAAACAGTTCTTTTTGCTGATGATACTGCCTTAATTTTCCGAGGGAAGACCTGGTCGACGGTTTACGAAAACGCAGAACTTGGTCTAAACAATATTTATATTTGGCTCCAGAATAATCTATTAACATTAAATAGTAAAAAAACAAACTATGTTACCTTTTCTATTACTGGCAAGCAGGACTTTATGCACACAGGTATAAAAATTCATACATGTACCCCAAAACCCCAAAAACATTTATTATTTAATATGCAATGTAACTGCACAACTATACAACATAAAACTCGAGCTAAATATCTCAGCCTCGTATTTGATAACACCCTTAAATGGGATGCTCATGTAAACGATGTGGCGACTAAAGTAAGGAGACTTATATACGTGTTTAAGTTACTTCGGAACGTGTTAGACTTAAAATCTCTCAAAAATGTCTACCATGCCCTTGCAAATAGTCTAATTTCATACGGTATCCTAGGTTGGGGAGGGTCTACACGTATTGTTCTAAATCCGCTTATGACAGCGCAGAAAGCGCTTCTTCGAGTTATTGCCAAAAAGCCCCGAAGGTACCCCTCAAACGACTTGTTTGCAGAGCTGAAGATATTAGACATCAGGCAGGTATTTGCAAAAACAGTCTTTCTTAACTACATAAAAAGTAAAGATATTCACGTTAATGCTGAGCATACAATTTCAACGAGGAGCGCCACAACCTGTAAACACATTGTTCAGAAAACCCGAACATCCTTCGCCCAAAGACACTTTGGCTTTATAGGGCCAAAAATTTATAACCATCTAAAAGAATCTATAAAAACATGCCATAACACTAAGTCAATCCAAATAAAATCTAAAATTACACAACATTTACTTCAACTTGGTATAAATGAGGTGGAAAAGGCACTAAGTCATATTTTAAAGTAAAGGTCTGCATTATTATTATTGTCATACCATTGCAATACACTTTATATTTTAATACTTTTTATTTATTTGTTTTACAAACTTCATATTACGACATTTTACATTTTTATTTACATTTTTATTTCCATGACCATGCTATATCAATATTTTAAATATAATTATAAGTTTAATTTGCATTCGCTTATCTATTTTATAATTTATCATATTTTGTATTTTTCATTTTAATATTATGTGCACATGAATAAATCTTTGCCATACATAGAGTTTTTCTTGGTACGGGCTATGGCCTAGTTAGGTAGATTCTGCAACTAATACAATTGTAAATTTATGTTTTCGAATGAATAAAATTATTATTATTATTATTATTTCACGACACCACTCTACACGCAGTCGTTTCTGGTCTTCCATCTTCCAGTCATGCGGTATCCATCAAGTGCAAAGCTTCCGTACCTTCAATACACATGTAAAATCTTTTGCACTTGACTCAGTGACGTAACTAAGCCGGTGAGAGTGGCGATTCTAGAAGAAAACCACTCTAGAAATGGATAATATGAAAAATTGACGTTTTTACCGAAATTACGAAATTAAACGAAAAACTCACGAAATTACCGTTTTTTAGACTTCAATGAAATGACACAGACTGATAATTCAAGCCAATGATTGGACTTTAAGATGAAGTAGTTTGCAATTTGGTCAATGTCAACAAATACAAGCTACGACATCTCTATGAAATCGAAGTTTTTAATTCAAAGTCCCAATAGTTTTAACGCTGCTTGATTTTAATGTAATATTATACTCTGAAGTTCATGTTTTATAAAATTGTTAATAAAGGCTAGTATTATTATTATTATTATATCAATATTAGATTAGGTAACCCCAGTTGCTGGTCGACCTTCAAGTGCATCGTCGTGGAGATGATTTCGTCCACGTCTAAACTTATTGAGCCACGCAGAACTACGAGATGGGGCTTAATCGCCAAATGCCAATTGAAGTCTCTGGCAATTCCTTAACTGACTTATACCGCTGCGAAAATCGTAAATAATCATAGCGCGAAAACTTTCTTGACTTACATTCATTGTAATTCCGACACTCAATTTTCAAAACGACGCCACAATGAAAAACAAATGACAATTTCGCAAGTCAAAAGGAAAATTTAAATTTTTATTTTTAATTGAAATTATATTTTGTTTTAATTTTGAATCATTATAATATTTCCATACATATATCATAAAATGCAACAGTTTTAAATAAATTTATTACAGGAATTAATTATTTGATTGATTCTAAGATTTTAAAATTTTATTATCATAGTGATTACAAATTTTAATTGGTTTCATGACATTTCTCAATGTATTACTTTATTTTATTATTAGGCAGTATTAAATACGAACGTATAGTGAGCCTACCTTAGTGCGGACGTCTCGTGCGATCCAGTTAGGCTAGGTTTAGTTATTTTGTATTTGTAGCTTTATTTTGAGACAATAAATGATTTGGTTGGATTTGAAAGATTTTGTTTTTTAAAACGTATTAGGCTATAATCTGCAACGTGCAAAGAGGGCTCCGAGATTTCGACGGCCTAAGGTCCTCTACATGTGCTAATCAGGCACTGTTTGTGGAAACAGTTTATGCACGTGTATGTTTATGCACTATTTATAAATGGGCAAATAAGGAGTTATTCTTATTATTATATGCATCGAGTTTAGTTTAGTACAGCAGTGGCGGCCCGCAAGACTGATGCATTGGGCAGTCGTGCTGCATGCTGTGGCTATGGTCAGCGGTGAGCAGAGCGCGACGAGGAATGTGCGAGCAGCTGCCAGTTTCTCCGCTCGAACGGCGAAAATTTTCCGAAATGAAAAGGCCGTCACATTCTCTCCGCCGCGCCCGCCTATCGTGACAACAATGCACGACTCTTTTTGCTGCGCGTGCGCATCTTTCCCCCGAGCGACTCGCTCCGGCCGACGACGATAGTGACCAATTAACCATGGCGCGATGCGTCCCGCCTACTGACAACTTCAGCACCGGACAATTGAGAAATGTGGCACTTATAGAGAAGACATCCATTCTTGACAGAAGAATTGACAAATAGAGTGAGAACTGAGAAATGTGGAACTTATAGAGAAGACATTCACTCTTGACATAATTTTTGAAATGGGAATTGACAAATGAAGTGAGAACTGATAAATGTGGTACCTATTGAGAATACATCTATTCTTAACATGATTATTTACATTAGAATTGACAAATAGTGAGAACTGACAAATGTGGCTCTTATAGAGAAGACATCCATTCTCGACATGATTATGAGATTAGTGAGAACTGAGAAATTGGCACGTATAGAGAAGACATCCATTCTCAACATGATTTTTGACATGAGAATTGACAAATAGAGAGAGAACTGAGAAATGTTGCACTTATAAATAAGACATCCATTCTCGATATGATTTTTGACATGAAAATTGACAAATGGAGTGAGAAATGACAAATGAGGCACTTATAAAGAAGACATCCTTTCTCGACATGACTTTTGTCATGAGAATTGACAAATGGAGTGAGAACTGATATATGTGTCTCTATAGAAGACATCCATTCTCGACATGCTTTTTGACATGAGAATTGACAAATAGAGTGAGAACTACTAAGAAATGTGGCCCTTATAAACAAGACATCCATTCTCGACATGATTTTTCATATGAGAATTAGCACATGGAGTGGCTACCCATTAGACGAAGTCTGGTTTTTCACGTACTAGCCCCACTATTTCGTGTAGGTACGTCATTCAAACATGCCTTCTTATGATCTAAGCATTTATGGCCATATAATTTTTATTTATGACCTATGAAAGTATGATCATATTATGGAGTACACAAGGAGACTTTACTAGCTGACGCCCAGAGAAAATAGACATAGAAGAATCCTCGGTTTCCTCTTCAGAATCTTGGAGGGGGGCGCTCCGAACTATCTCATTAGTAGGTTCAATGTTCTATCAGCTTAAGTGCGCCCTCTGATATCTTAAGTGTACTAAGGAATTAGGTCGTTGATTACATTGACTTAGTCATAGTCATAGTCATATTATATTAATTCCAAAAAGTACATACTGTGGAATGCATTTTGCATTGTCGTACCATTATTTATATCTTCATTACATGTACATATACTTTTATATAAAGGTACATGAAGGTCCTTATGTCACTAAAAAATGGGGATTTACCCTATATGGAAAAAAGGGAATTATCCCAACAAGCTCCCAAAACAATTTATGAATATAACGGTTTTTAGAACTGTCATTTCAGATAATGCCCTTTAGCTTCCGAAAGAGATTTTTGCAGTTGCGGCCGACCCTTTTGTTTTTGGGGTGCGGTTTATCAGTTTTTGACCAAGTAATTCTTTAAAGACACGACTTTGATAATCTGGAGAGGTCATCGCCCTTGTTTATTGATTATTTTGTATCGTCAGTCGCAAGGTTTTAATATTATGACATGTTGGTCTCCATGAGTTTAAGACTTAGGGGCGGTCCACATATTACGTAGTCACGTCTTTCAGATTTTCGCCCCTCCCCTCCCCCATGTCAACAGACGTAATGAGCGGCCTGACCCCCGTCCCCCCCCCGTCCCCCCCAAAGATTACATAATCAACCGAATTTGCGGAAAATGTGAAGAATCGTGAACCCAGCGTTTGTGAAGTGTTTGCAGATGGTAAGTGAAAAAAAACATTTTAGAATGTTTTACAGCTACCAATCTTCGTTATTTCCGTGTAATCTGCGATATTTCCGTGCAGGTTTAGACCCAAAAAAATGCAATGCGATGACCAAAGTTGACGGTGGACTGTTTTTTACTAAGTCTTCTGCGCTCATCTCGCGTAAGACAAAACGATACATTTCGTTAAAACTTTCTGAGGTGACGGGTTCGCCCATTGTAGTTGACAGCTCTAGTTTACGTATTCAGATGCGGCAGTTAGCTGACGCGGTAAAGTGGTTTATCGGTCTATCTATGCGACTCAACCAATATTTAAAAAATCCGATCATCAAGTGGTAAAAGGAGGGAGGGGGGTATATGGGTGGGGTGTAAGAGTAAGGGGATTCTTCTCATCCCAAGGGTCTTCAAATCGGAGAATAAATATCCTCAAATATTAATTTTCTATTAACTATCTTGTCGGTATGTAGCAAGAATGTTCAAAATCGAGTTAAGTCATTATGGGTCTATTTAAGTGAATAACAGACGCGCTAAAAGCCCTTACCTTGTAAATATCTTTATTTTAGTGTGAACAAAGTCCGAGAAAGCCATTTAATAGTAGTGAAATGTAAAATAACAGTAAACATATTGATATAACTAGATATAATTCAAGAACGAGCGGTCCGATTTTCTGTTAGATAATTCGAAGTTAGCTTGTTTAGTATGCTTGTATATATTGGGCTCGATTGCGTTTGTCTTGAACTAAAATCGGAAATTAGTTCATGTGAACGAGACACAGCAGTACATCAGAGCGGAATGTGAAATGAACGGTTGTCACTTTTCCGCATTAAAACCACCCACCGAAGATAAAGCAGCTAAATCTGACACCGCACGAATTGTGTTCAAACGTATATAGGTTCGATGGGTAGTTTTGGTGCGGGAAAATCGACGATAATTAATGTCATATTCCGTTCTGACGTATTGGTCTGTCACGTTCGGTTGAAGTAAGTTACTATTTTAGTACACAAAGAAATGCAATCGGGCCCATTGTGTAAACAGGATGTCATTTTAAATACCGACAAATAACCTACAACTTTTTTTAGATAGTATTTTTTCTCGGGAAAGAAAGCCTAAATTAAAAGCAGCCATAGAATATTTTAAAATTAGTTTTTGTATATTGTAATCTTGTGTAAAATGTATAGAGTATCTTGTATCGAGTATAGAGTATATTTTTGTATAGAGTATTTTGTGAAAAATGTGTATAGATAGTGCCATATCTGACTTGATTAGCATAGAAAGGATCCATAACAGGAGATCAGAAAGGAAGCATGACAAATCCTCATTTAACAAGCAATAAAACATCATATCAAAACCTATCCTCCTAAAGACGTCAATAAACGTTTTAATCTAATAAAAACGTTTGAGATAAGCCAAGAAATACATTAGCCAGTTATCACATAATAGTAAGACGGTGATAGTAATTACATAGTTACAACAGTTTATGAGTATTACATGCGATTTTGGCCATTCAAATGCGGATACAGAATCGTTTGAATTTACGACTATCCACGCGTTGAACGCTCTTTGCTTGACGTTGACTCTTTTATAAAAAACTACGCACATTAAAAAGTCTTATTTTTCTGTTGGATCTGGCCATTAAAATAAATATGAATAGCATACCTGAATGAATAATAAATACCATGTTTCGGAGTGAAAATTATAAAGTACCTACATATATAATTGAATATGCATCATTATGACTTTTTCTTTTCCACCTTTATACATTTTTAGAACATTTTTTTCATTCGAATTTAGAACGAGGCTTATGCATAAAAATTTTAAGCATACCATTTCTAGTTATTATTCACAATACTCTGTGTTGGCCCTATCGTATTCAAAGAGACAAAGAGAGTACTAAGCTTTGTAGAAAAAATACTATAAATGGTTCATTAAAATAAATATTTAAAAAAAATGTATTTTAATCTTAAAATATACTTAAAGTAACTAGGGAAACAACAACTTCATTACAAGTTCCATTAATAATAATTGCTAAAGAATTTAAAATAAATAATAGAGTTTAAAATAAATACTACATAATACAGTAAATACTCTACTTGAAAATATTCAAAGACAATATTGAAAATCAGAAAATAAAATTTTATTTCTCGTTATAACATCGTAAGTTGCATCCTAAGTCACTGTTGATCCATGTGAATTTGCGTTCAATTTAACTAGTTGCTATAATTACTATAGAAAAGCTCGGTATGGTTTGTAGTAGGGTCTTGAGTTGCGAGAGTAAGAATAGTCTGCTCTGAACTATCTCCTGGGATTTTTGGAAAATCTTTTAACAATTGTTATTTTGTCAATGTTTTATTTGAGAATTTACCATTTTCCAGTAGTATTTGCCCCTAAATAATGAGTTCTGTTGAAATTAATGCGGGGTTATACCTTTTATCAGATACGCAAGACGAACAGAGAGATCACCATATAAAATGCAGTGTGTCTCGTATATACACATCGGTGTATTTACAAGCTTACACAATATGCTAGATGCTCATACATCATGTTATATGCACACACAAATAAACACACTTTATGGTATTGTTGGTTACATTACATTTACAATACATTTACGTCATGTCCAATGGGCGGCTAAAAACCGCTTTTTACTTGGACGTGTCAAAATATTTGTGTTAGGTAACAAGTCTGATTACTACTTTAATCTTAACTTGACATATGTTGTAATATAATACTTTTATTTTGTTCGTTTACATGATGTTCATAAGCATATTTATTATGATTCCTGTACATTATCAGTGTGTCTTAACACCTGTTCGTAAACACCTTTGTTCACAGCCACTCATTATGGTGGTAAATAGCTGTTGTATTCCCATCGACAAAGACCGATGCATTGGCTGTGGATAGGTAGGAGTAGGTGGCAAAGATGTGAACACTGTGTTATCTTATTATGGCTGAGAATGCATCAGAAAGTTCTAGAATGTGCTAGAATTTGCTAGAATATTTTGGAATGCTCCACAAGTCTCCAGAATGATAAGGAGGAGGGTCGGGGGGGGGGGGACTGGGAACGGAACCTGGGCAACGCTGGGTATAATTTCGTCAGTACCTATGCAATAAGAGCAAATGTCTAAAGATCATCAAGGCTCAAGATTTTTTTATAATGAAATTCTAAAAGAGGTGTTTGAGGCGTTTAGTTTTAAACTCCTCGAGAACCTCCTCAAAAACCTAACATATGTTTGCAATAAAGAAACCCTTATTATGGCTACGACAGACTATACTATAAATAGGAATGCAATTTGCGATGCGTTGGTTTTCACCACAGGCAGATGAAATAATCGATGCAATCTAGCAGGGCGAAGAGGAACATAAAATACAAAGGTCTCCAAAATCGCTTCTCATCAATGGATATATTAATCAACCCATGTAAGAATACAGCATCGATTATAGTTCTACAGCTCTCCAATGACATAATTCCTTGTAAGAGCTGGGCTGGATAAAAGAAATAAAGTTTAATCGCTTCACAAATCTTTTTTGTATGTACCTATTCGATTCTCGTCATATATGGGGATTGCAGGCCACTGAGGCAAACTATGATTTCATGCATAGGAATTGTAGTATTTTAAGCGCGTCAGTTGATTTGAACACCGATGATACCCTGAGAATGAAGTCGAGTAATTTATATGATGTATCAACTTCAAGGGTAATCCCAAGATCTAGCAACTATTCCTCCCTTCTAACTATCACGCCATTTAAATTGTTATCTAACATTTTATTAGTATTTTTTTGGGATAGTTAATTATGTGAAACTTACTTACTTAATACCTGACATGTGGAATAGTTAATTATGTGACATTTATGTTCACACCCAAAAAAATATATAGTTTTTTAACTGCCCATTAAAGTAAAATATACTCTTTCTCTAATAGTATCGTCTACTTATGCCTTTCGTAAATTATCTAGCATTACGTGGGCAAATGTATCCATTACGTGGGCAATCGATTAAGTATGTCCCTTCTCTACCTAATCTATGTATTCGTATTTATATAATACTCATATTATTTTAATTAAATGTCATTGTGTTTCTGTTTATTGATAGAAAGTTTTCGCTGTTATTCGACATTATAATTGAAGAAAAAAACGCCTTTTCACCGCGTGGAAATAACCAGGTATGGACCGGATATTTCGGCAAAATTACATTTGCCGTCTTCTTAGAGACATAAATACAGATATCTGCCTCGTGGGTAGGCTGCTTGTTGAGGCTGCTTTCAATAGGCCTCGGGAATAATCCCGAGGCAGTCGTGTACGATTCCATAAACGGTAGCTCTTCTTCATATAAAGATGGAAAGAAACTTCACTAACACAGACACGGGTCTGTCAGTTGAGGGTTGTCAGTTACAACGGGCGAACCCGCCAACTAAGGGAGTTATGACGACATCGAGCCATTCTGTCTCCTATAGAGTGAACGTTAAAGACTTAGCAGATTATACAATCCACAGTCAAGTTACGAGAACAGCCCGTAAGATTCCAACGCCTTACCGCGACACTGGGTAGTGCAATGCAGCTGGCAATCCTCACGCCCTTACTACAAGAGTTGAACGGATTTCTTTATTCTCCAGAGTAATCACAGTTCCGAGGTCGCTTGCGCGGTCTCCGGTAATTCAAGCTCGAATTTATTGCGGACCGAGGCGCCCTTCGCCCGTCAAGATCACACAAGATCGGGTGGCTATTCAAGTTATTCTTGAAGCACTGGCTCGTTTCAAACATAGATGAGGTCAGGTCGACAACTAACCCCGCTGCTCAGGGAACTTAAGTTTCCAGACTCCCACGGTTATTCGCCTGAAATCACGATCGATTGGCTAACGCCGCATGGTGCGCCATTCGCCCAGTTCTGCCTGAGGTGATCCCCCGGACCAGAACTTCCGATCCCAATTGTCTACGACCATAGGCTACAGCCACAGGGAGGGTTTACAGAATCCTTTCCAGGTTAGTCCCTCTTCGAGGAGTCGAAGAGTGACTAACCTTGGGTCAGTTTATCCGTTAGTTAAACCGACCTAAGATAACAAACACATCATCAGGCCCAAGTTGCACAAAACTGTTAGATGACCGTGACTTAATAGACAGCGCAAACCACAGTAAAGTTACGCTAGCGTCCAGCGTAAGAGTCTAATGCCCTACTGCGAGACACTGGGAAGTGCAACAGCGAGCCAACCTCGTGCCCTTACTACCAGATTTGGAAGAGTTTCTCTGTCCTTCAGTCTGGTCATGATTTCCAGGTCGCTCACGCGGCCTCTACTTGACGTTAGCGGTAATTCAGATCGAATTTGTGCGGATCCGTGGTGCTCTTTGCCCATCATTATCTCTTGAGATCGGCTGCCTGACGGATCGTTCCTAAGGATAGGTGACGCCAACTAGCCCTGCATCTTAGGAAACGTACGTATCCAGACTCCCCTGATTATTGTTAGATAAAGGTATACAGATAAGATAAAGATAAAAGTATTTATTTCCAATACAACCATAACAATTGTGTAGGAATGACATTAATTAATCTTAAACTAGTTACTCAATTTAGCCAAGAGATGATATACAATATATAACTTTAAACTTACCAATTTACAAAAACAAAGACTATATCGTAACAGTTTACAACAAAACAATTAACAGTAAATAATAAGTATTAGATTAAATGGGTAGATACGATGCTATGTATTTTCAAAATATTTTAAGAAATCGTTATGAGCATACATGTTGATTTTAAGCAGATAGACTCGGATGGATCTCTTGAAAATATCACTGTTTTTAATCGCTTTTAATCTTTCAGTCATTAAAAAGTTTGAGGCCTAAGTATCGACTAGTCGCCTGAAACTTGGCAGTACGTGCTACGAACGGTGGGAGATACTGGGTTTTATTCCTGGTGTCATGCCGATGTACTTCCTCGTGGGATATGGCCGATCTCTTATTGCAATAGAATTCGCAGAGAGCTTCTTGAGCAAAAATCGCATATACGGTCAATATCCCTAGTTTTGGAAGTGTTCACGACATGACTGCCGTGGACCAATACCTTCTATCGTACGTATGGTTCTTTTCTGGAGAGTGAATACACTGGTTATGTGCGCTGCATTACCCCATAAAAGAATAGGTTCATTACGATTGAAGTCTTATTTAATAATCACTTATCTTATAAAATACACGGAGAAATATCGATAAAAACGATCCAAAATTACTTTCAAGCAAGTTAATGAACATTTAAAAGAGAAAACTTTATGATGTCATTAGTTTTTGAGCAAAATTCAATAAAAAATATCTGCAGAAAAAATAAATCAGACAAAAATTGAATTAAAGAAATTGAAATAGGAAGACGTATACACTGAAAGGAGTCCATTTATATAAAACATTTTTCGACTTATTTTCCGTCTTTGGTATAATAGGTAATGTTTGTTGGAGGCCGTGTACGAAATCGATGTGGGCCGTGATACCTCTATAATCAATGGTATAATATAACTATAGGTAGGTAGGATTTTCGGAGTTAAAGAGATACGTCCACCCTTTGGAAGCGCTCGGCGGGGACTAGCTGACTTGAGGCGTGAATCGTATCATAGGCGAGTATCATAACGCGAGAATTAGATTGTTTTAAAAGACTTTATTGCCAATTTTAATTAATGTTTTGCATTTTTTTTTGAGGAAATGGATTGATATTGAACTAAAGTTTATTTATGTTGTTTTTATTTTATGAACGAGAGTTCTAAAAGGCCAAAATCAAAAGCAATTCTTCGTCCATTTTCTAAAAAAAATGACAAAGTTAAATATTTTTTTAATCAACAATTTTATATGAAAGTAGTAAAAAGTGATTCACTTATTATATAGAGGACTTTCACAACAATATATTGTAATTTTTTTATACCGTTTAGATGTCAAAACGATTCGTAAATATGGTATATTCTAAACCTCTTACAGCAAAAATTCACAAACAGTCGCATGTTTAAGGTCAATTAATCAAAATTCTATAATAATTTTCAAAAAAGTAGCTCACTCATTAGACAATAATATAAATGATCTTTTATGTTGTGCAATAAAACTTATAGAAATACAGTATTTTAACCATTCACGTCTGCAAAATTACGTAAATTCACGAAATACGCAAAATTTCGTGTACGGCCTCTTAAATGGGTGAGAATATTATCCCAGTAAATATATTTAAATCGTCTTTACTGATTTTCATCACATAATTCCAATTTAGGAGTTTCACAAACTTAGATTTAATCTATAGAATTAAAATGCACTTTGGACCTTTATCGAACTATCCGTTTATGATTCAAATTATATTTATTTATTTTAATTTAACAACGCATTTACAATGCATTGCTAATATACATATATATTCACATATATATTCATAATATTCGCTGATATATAATTCGTAATATTTAAGCAACGCCATCGGGATAATACTAAATTATATTTTTTGTGTTTTTGTGTTGCCGACTAGGGCGGGCGTCGCCCCCACGATAGGTCTACCGGGGCGGTTTCCTGCCTCCCCCTTTTCCTCTACCCCACCACCCCTTGCTGGGTCATTGAAAAGAGGTGAATCTTAATAGTGGTTTCCAAAGCACTTTACAGATCATTGCTGCCAATGTCAAGTTTTTGTCCCAGCTCGGAAAAATAGTAGATCTGATGCTGACTATGGTTAATTGCAATGTGTCATTAAAGCTGGAAATCGTATACAACAAATCGATGCATAGTATATCAGAAGATCTACCGCCGAGCTGATTGTTTTATCATACTAATATGATATTCTTACAGGTCTGCTAATTTCTTTCCCCTTCTTTCTAGATGGGTAATTTCTCGCGTTCGGTCGGAAGAGCGAGTGAGAAGTGCGTCCGCGCGGGGAGGCTCCGACGCACGCTCAGTCGCCGACAGACTACCGACTACAGACACCGACCGCTCTGTCTGCCGAAGCACGCGCTCAGCGATTCGCTCGCCTCTCGCTAATCAGTGCATAGAGACGCGTTTAACGGTTCCAATCTCTCGCTCGAACGGGATATTTTCCAACCACTGGAAAAACTGCCACGTTTTCCGAACTGTTTGTGCTGAATGGTGTGAAAAAAATATAGCAAAAGTGTTAAAATCGGCTGTGCTATTCCCGGATGAGACTTTGCAGGAGTGAATCGAACTGAGATAATTCATACGCCCCATGTTTGGTTAATGTGAGTAGTGAAAATTTTTATTTATCCTTATATTTATTTTTATATATTTAATCATAGTTATTATATACATCCTATTGACATGCGGACCCGTCCCCCCAGGATGGTATAACGATATGTGATCATTATACCAGCCGTCGGTAGAGCAAGAAGAGTGGGTAGAAGACTTAGACAATGACAATCCACTGTCTAGCTCCGCCAACTAGCCCGCGAGAGACCAACCCTTACCGCCAGGGACAATGTAGTTAACCCAGCAGGCAGACGACAAGCGCTCTCGCTACCAGTTATAGTCAGATTTCTCCGGTCTCCCGACTGGTTACAGGTTCGAGGTCGCTTGCACGGTTATCTAACTAATGTAAGCGGTGATCCAGTTCGAATCATAGCTGACCATGGGTCGTTTCCTAAGCGGCTGATATTAGGGAAACAACCGCCCTCGCTCTATAGGAAACAAAGCCGTTTCCAGACTCCCCCGGTTATGTCGGAATGCATGGTCGATTGGCTGACGCAGCACGTCGCCCCAACCGTCCAGGAGCCGCGCCCGTAGCATGATTCCCAGGGAAACTGGCCCGCAGGCACAGAGTCCTACCTGGGCTCGCACTTCTGCATGGGGCTACCGGATGGGTGCTAACCTATGAGTTAAGCCGGCCCTAACAGATGGGCCATAATGACTCAACTGCACGAGGTCATTAGCTCCCATATGTGAGGCGTCAATTGTTTGGAAGTCGTTTGATATTAATTTAAGAAATATCTGCATATGTGCAGGCTGTTGAGACATGGCGTCGCGACACAGCGCCGGACTTCCTTCCCCTAAAATTGAAATTACAAATCATTAGTTTAACTGTATTTTACTATGCTGTTGTTTCGTATCAGAAGAAGGACATTACTATATCGTAGGTTGGATTGAATTTCTTTAATTTTCACTGAAAACTTTGTCATCACAGAAAATACCTTTAGACAAATTTGAAATAAAGGGTCATCTAATAAAGGGATCGATTTAATGAACAATCACATAATCGCTATAACCAAAACGAACGTTTCGAAATGCATATTTTCCGTATAAACCAAAATTTTGTTTAAAGGAAAGAAATCCGAAAATTTTGATATTGTCCCTCTAAGAGGTATTTTGATAATTTAAAAAATCGTTTTGGTAATAATAAAAAAAAACAGAATGATATTTTACGTGAATTTTATTTCATTCTTTTCGAACAGAACTACGATCTGAACGAATATTTAAAAAAATGTTAACTCGGTTTAGATATTAATATTTGATATTATTAACTTTTTATTTATATTTGATGTTAATAGATTTTTTAGACCCAGTCTTTACTGGGTTTAAAAAATCTATAAAGTGACATTTAATTAACGTATGAATACCCCCCTTAACCCCCTCCCTCCCTTCCCGCCCGTCTTCTACCTTGTCCTTATCCTAACGGCCCATTTGGGGGCTAACGGGCCCATTGGGGGCTAACTGGCCCATTGGGGGCTAATGGGCCCATGATGAGGTGGCCACGATGACCCATGTGTTCAGGGTCGGTCACACTCACGGGTCAACACCCATCCGACGGCCTCCCCTCATGGGGTGCGAATCCTGGGTAGGACACTGGGTCAACTAGTCTCCCCTGGGAATCAAACCTCTGGCGCCCCTGGACGGTCTGCACACCGTGCTGCGCAAGCCTATCGATTGTGCTCTCCGACTAACAGTCGGGGGAGTCTGGGAACTGTATTGTTTCCTACAGAGCGGGGGTGGTAGTCTACCTTACGGCGACTGCTCTTGAAATGACCATTGGTCATCCGATCCCGGTTCAGAGTCGGGCAAAGGACGCCTTGGTCCGCGATAGATTCGGTGCACTCCGTTTCACCGCTTCGTAAGGGAGAGGACCGCGCAAGCGACCTCGAACTTGGAACCAATCCAGAGACCGGAGAAATCTGGTCACAATTGGAAGTGAGGGCGCGAGTATCTCGAGCCCGCCGGGTTTATTCCTGGCTAATTCGCGGTAAGGCGTTGGACTCTCACGGGTTGTGACGTAGCTGGACGTAGAATTGTACTGTCCAAAGTCTTCTACGTTCACTGCAGGGCGACAGAACGACTAATCGTTAAAACGTCCTGTGGTGACGGGCTCGCCCGTTGTAGTCGACACCGCAAGATGTCCTTATCCTATCCTATTAGGTACTCCCTTCGATATTGAGTTATCATTTGTTTTACATTCTATATTATGTTTATTAAGTAAGTGTACTCATTTATTATGGCCAATACTTTACAACAAGTAAATATATTAAAAAGAAAAAAAACACGACTGCTGTCGTATTTTTATTACGGTTTTTTATGAAACATTTGTGGTTTATGTATTTATCCATCTATACGTATACATATATATTTCTGGAACACGATATATTTATGTTAATTTATTGACATTTAGACATTTTAGACAAGCATTTTTTTGACATGTGGACAGTTAAACTGCCCTATGATACTCGACATTAAAAAACGATTCTAACAACACTAAATCGATTCAAGCTTTTATAAATTACGGTGGAATAAAAAATCACGGCGTCATCATTATTAGATACCGGATTTTTTCCGAGTACAATTGCGTAGTTTTATAATTTTCCAAAATGTTGGATTGGAATGAACTCGTAAGAACCAAAACCGGTTATTTAAAATCACTAATATTTTGTGCAGTGTTATAATTAAACACTTTGTATAATTTATTTTGCTAAATTAATATTCCAAATATTTCTCTTCGTTACTAGGCCTAGCGGAACTATTCCTGACGGCCGCGAAGAGGAAGAACGAAAAAAAAACAGTCAAATGATGAATCGCAAACTGTCAAATGATGAAACGCACCCCGTAACATGGTGATTTATATTTAAAACGCTGCTTTCTTCTTATATGAGAGCAAGGGGTCGCGGCAAGTACCCCGTGACACGCAGAGGGACAAAACGATTCTAACAATACGACACACTTCTAAATCGGTTCAAGAGTATAGAATTTATGGTAGAATAAAAAAATGGAAAACATAGATGAATCCTGAGCACATTACACACCATTTTTGTTGGGCAGTCGTCTAAAAATGCTAACTCGGTTTAAATATTAATATTTGACTTTAATAAAAGGACTGGGTTTAAAAAATCTATGAAAAGACATTGACAATGTATAAATACCCCCCCCCCCCCCTGATTATCTCCTAGCTTGTCCTTGTATCCTATTCCTCCCTTCAATATTTGAGTTCTCATATGTTTTATATTCCTTTTTATATTTTATATTCTTTATTATGGTTATTAAGTAATTGTCCTCATTTATTATGACCAGTACTATACAAACAAGGTAATGTATTTAAAAGAATAAAAACACGACTGTCGTTACAGAAAGTGACTTATTCTATTTCAAAATATTTTTATTATTGTTTTTTTATGAAACATTTATGGTTTAGGTCCATATCGACATACATATATTTACAGAATGTACTCAATTACACCTTTATTGACACTAAACACGACATATTTATGTTAATTTATCGACATTTGGACATTTAGACATTTCGACAACTACTTACTTGATATTTGGACCTTTAATGTACTCAATGACACTCAAGATGACATAACGATTCTAACAATACAACGCACTTATAAATCGGCTCAAGAGTTTGGAAGTTATGATGGAATATACATAGATGAATCCTGAACACATTTCACTTTTTTATTGGGCAGTTGTCTAAAAATACACTTGTTATATATTAATTTGCCAACATGTGTCAAAATAATCGTCAAATCAATCCTGGCGTAAGATATTGGACCCGATTGCGTTCGTTCGTGCTAAAAATAGGAACTTAGTTCGGCCGAACGAGACAGAGCAATACGTTAGGACGGAATATGAAATGAACTGTCGTCCATTTTCCCGCACCAACAGTACCTGTCGAACTTATAGACGCCCGAATAAGTTTAAAACACATTTCGTGCGGTGTTTGATTTAGCTGCTTCCTGCGGTGGGTACAGGGCCGGCTCTAGGGTTTTTGGCGCCCTACGCGGAAAACAAATTCTGCGCCCTCATTAAAGTGCCTTCGGCAGGTCTGCCGGTTATGTAATTATGATATGGAATGGAACTTCGGAAAAACGTTTTTGTTAAAAATTGTTATAAAGAATTTGATTTTATAATATGTGATTACTGACTTGCTTATGTAAATAAAGTGAATCTCAATTTTACATAAAAAATATATAATTTAATATCCACAAATCTCAATGTATTATGTTACTTGAAAAAGTATTTCTAATAATGGCTTTGCATTTTGTCTTTTGTTTAGACAACTTATAGATTAATAATTAGAAATCTAAATTAGTATTAGAAAAGCTTCATAACACACGGTTTTACATTAGGTATATATGGGTTTATAGGTTTTATAATAGCATTATGTATGTACAGTCAATACAGTACAATAACAAACAGAAACTCACAGTTAGATTACAGTTAGTTTTATGATTTTACGACTATACCGCGTAAAAAATACACAAATAGTACTTGATATTTTTAGATTTTGGATTATTGTTTTCTTAACAGGGGGTTTGGGGGGAAGTGCGGGGTTCAATTCAATTCTTCAATTCTTCAATTCTTTATTGAGAAATCACACAGTATTACAGTAATAATATTTTTTTAAATGTATGCAGATTTACAACAAATAAAACCGGTTACGGATTTCAATGAAATTACATAAATTACGTTTTTTTTAACTACTTAAACTAATGTACCTTCAATTTATTTTTTTTTCAATTTTAGAACTACATAGAGTATGCAGGGTGTGTGTATGTGTTTGTGGGAGTGTGTTGAGCGTGTAAGTGTGGAGTGTGAGCGGGTATGATATTAGTAATGGCGTATATAAAATATAATAATAATAATCAATAAAAATAGCTAAACCCCAAGTCAGCTTATTGTATCGGTTAGGGTTTGATTTACGGAGTATTTGTAAGTGATTATGGAATTATTAAACATATCGATACCATTTAAATGGTTATTATAAAGCTCACAGCAGCGTGTGAGTACTCCATTCCTTGATGCATTAGTTTTAAAGCGCGGCAATCGAAACAGGTCAAATTGGCGTGTGGTCCTCATTGGGGCGTTAATATTGATCGCTCCCACCAGGTCAGAGCAATCGAATATACCGTTCATTATTTTATAGAGGCACAGAGCATCATTCAAGTTGCGTCGATAACATAGCGAATTTATTTTAAATAATAAGGCCGCCTCATCGGTTGTCGCCGCTCTACAACCCTACACTTTGGTTGCCAAACTGGTGTTACGTTAACTTTCCTGTTTTCTAAGACAACTTCTGCTTTCTAAGACAACTAAAATACCCTTCACCTTTCATTACCCAGTAATTCGTCTGCCTAAGCTAGTAGGGCGCAGAAGTACTAAACTTTTATTTAGTTTAGGTATGTTTATAAATTCCCAAATTAAAAAATAAAAGCCTCAATTTTGCGCCCCCCAAACTTTGCGCCCTAGGCGACCGCCTAGGTTGCCTATATGGACGAGCCGGCCCTGGGTGGGTAGTTTTAACGCAGAAAAGTGACAGCCGTTCATTTTGACATTCCGTTCTGACGTACACCTCTGTCTCGTTCACATGAACTAATTTCCGATTTTAGACCAAAAGAAACGCAATCGAGCCCATTGTAGTAGTAGTAGTAGTAGATGGAGTGGGGGGCTTGTTTCCAGCCCTTGATGTCACCTAGATCTGTAAGGTCTTTTGTAACTACCCACTGTGTGATTAGGTCAGTGGTCAGCTAGTAGCCCGGTACTTCTTACCAGTCCAAGCAGGTCACTGACCTTCAAGTTGAGCAGATCGCTGGGTTCGAGAAATGCTCGTCCCAGTAAACTGTGTCTTTTGGCGGCGAGCCCTGGACAGCGACCAACAATGTGTATGCTGTCTTCAGGTTCCTCGCCGCATATTCGGCAATCGTTGCTCTCAGTCAATCCAAGGTTGAATAGATGAGCTCTAAGGGTCGTGTGTCCGGTGAGGAGACCGATAGTGGTTCTAAGGTTCTTCTTGCTCATGTCAAGTAGGGCCTTGGTTTTCTAGAGCCCATTGTATGTGCAATATAATATTTCAAACAAACAATCTACACACTTTACTAGAAATCGTTACGCTTCTGAATGATCAAATACATGAGGTATTCATAATAGTTTTTTCATTACACTCTTCAATTTGCTAAATGCATATTAAAGTGTATAATAAAAACGTTATCTAATATAGCTATTTAGAAACTTCCCATTCATGTGATGTTGAGCAAATTAAGTCAATCTTTGCCTGATTTGCGAGTCGCTTTCCAACGTTTAAATGCGTTAACGACACACAATTTTGGCGATTGCTTGAATTGCATAAGAATTCTGAATAGAGTTGTCGCTAGCTCGTGAAAGCATACCATCTGCTGGTGGAAAGGAATTTTGCGTGATGACTTTTGATTTTAAATCAGTGTGATGTTTTGTTACTATAGGATGCGAGATTTTCATCCTTAACAAGAGCCGACCGCGCTCCCATGCAACCGTACATCCACGATTTTTCCGTTTTTTTTTTGGTACAGAATAATACAATCATTTCAATGAAATTGCATATATTAAAAAAAAAGTAATTTTTATTATTATTGCTGTTGTACACACAAGCAATTACATTACATTACATTTTTGTCGTATCCAATTGACGGCCAAAAACCGCTCTTGTACGTGTCAAAATAATCGTGTTAGGTAGTAAGTCCCGTTACTACTCTTTACTGAACATACATAGGTAGTCAAGAATTTAACTACTAAATTGTCAAACTATACATATAAATATAATAGAAATAGAAGCATAATATTTGAAACAGTCAATAACTCGAAAAGATACGTAGCAAAATTCTTTATCGTAATATTCAAATCGTCAGTAAAATGTTAAATAATCAAATTAAAACTACGCCATGCATTTAACCCCTCGAGTAGCGGCATAATTTCATGGCAGACCGCGGCAATTTATTGGATTTTTTTGCAATATCGCCGCGCTCGACAAAAAATACTTTAACGATGGAACTACTACAGCAACCATAAAAAGAATAACTGTGCAATGATCGCATTGAAATTTCGTATAAATAATATTGAAATCTCATTTTGTAAAACAATTACATAATTATGAATAAATATGAGAAAGTCGACAAAGTGAAATAAACTTACCAATATATTCGGCCAGATCATAGAAATGCGTGTACACTGTACAGGTGGATTTTTAATTAGTGACATCCCTAAAGAGGGTGAATCAGTAAGAGCAAATAAGCAACTTTTAATAGTTTTTTTTAGCAAAAATAAAAAAAAATAATTTGTTCAATATTAACATTTTTAGTTTTTTTATTTTTTTATTTTAATAACTAGACTGATAAATAAAAGTTCGACAAGCGTTGAGCGCGCTGCGTCATCCAGCAATACGTAAAATATCACGAATAAACAATATTTGCGATATTTTACCTACCGCTAGATGGCGCAACGCGCTCTACTGTTTTTATACTGCTTTTCAAAACATCGCTATTTTTCAAAGTATAAAAAACGTTTTTTTTGTTTTTGAGGTTTTTGCAAAAAAAGTTGTTTATTAGCTCGTACCCACTTCAAGGATGTCACTAATTAAAACTCACCTGTATATCACATGCACCTGATTTTTAACTTGTGACTGTTTATTCTTAAAGCTTTTGACAGACTCAGCACTTATCACTTCTTCTGGCAATGCATTCCAAGCATCCACTTATACACGATTTGTCAAAAAGTATTTCATGGGGTTCGATGCTGCAATTACTTTATTCAACTTCAATGAGTGTCCACGCAGTTGCTTGTTGATGTCCATGGTATACGTGTTCTCGGGGTTGGGCACACTATAATAGCCGTGAATCATTTGTATGTTTCTATTATATCTCCTCGCACCTCTGGCTCTAATGTTGTCAGGCGGAGTTCTTTCAGTCGTACTTAGTACGGTTTGTTCCTCAGTGATAGCACCAACTTCGTTGCTCTTCTCGGAACTATTTCCAGGTGCTCTATATCCTTCCTAAAGTACGGATTCCATACCTGACAGTACAATTTTAGAATTAATAGTAAAATTTTACTTTTTTATTTGAACATTACACAAAGTCACAGTAGCTGCGTCGGCCTTGTTGACACACCGGTTCTCGTATGCTACTGCAGTTAAGCTCGGTCGACACGATACGAGGTATCACGCACGAAGAGCATCCCGCCTTCCCGAACGAGAAAACTCGCTTTCGTGAAGCGTTCGTCAAAGAGTTTACACTATTCCACATCTCGTTCGAGCTTGTCTGTGTTTCTCTGCCTCTTAAGTTGCAAAAATGGAGTCTGTAGACGAAGGTGTGGCGTGTGTTACAAAATAAAAAATATAAATGAACTGTGTGGATAAGGAAATGAATAAGTAAACGTGAACATTTTAGAGCTTCAAATACATTGTGCCGAAAATTAAGAAATGAAGATCAAAGATCATATCACAATTTCTTTAGAATGAGATCAGATAATGTTGATTCTTTATTAGAAAAAGTACGACCTTATATTGAAAAACAATGGACGACTATGCGTGAATCTTTATCAGCAAAAATGGGTTTTCTTCATATAATTCGACAAACTTTATCATTTGTACATCAGTCCACTTAGTCATTTTTCCGTTAAACAATCAAAACCCACAAAAAATATTAAAAGAAAACTTTTTCGCACCCGTGCCCGACGCCTTTCGCTTGAACGCCAACTCTCGCAAGCATGCAAGCTTTCGAGAACCGTCTACACTATGCGTGAATGCGTTCGAGAAGCATTTGTCGTTCGTGAACTCGCATCGTGTCAACCGTGCATAAGCAGGCTGTGTGCGGTCATTACTTGGATGGGTGACCGCCTGGCTCTTTGTCTTCTGCGCTCACCTCACAGAACGATCTAATATCGTTAAAACTCCCTGAGGTGACGGGTTCGCTTGTTGTTGTCGGCAGCTCTAGTTGGCCTTGTGATGTTTAAATGCCCGCCTAGAAGATATTGTCACTAGGCGACGATGTGAGCCACGAAATGAAAATAGTCTTTTGAAGATACTTTGTAGAATACATTAATTTGAATTATATGCATTCGTTAATGTATTATATACATTATTATATTATTAAATACATTAGAATACACTAAATAGAATACATTAATTTTCCACGAATAAAAGTATTGTTGTCTAGTAAAAGTGTTTAACAGGGAGATATGAGCCTGCCCCTGGGGAAAATGAATACTGTTGAAAATGATTGAATAATTGAATATTATATTGAGTACTTTTGAAATACCCACTTCTCGTCTCGCTTTCACACAGCCAGACAAGCGGTGGAATGCCGGCAATAAATGTTTGAAGGCGGAATCGAGTTCGCGTCCTATTCGCAATGGTCAGTGGATGATCTAGCTAGTGGGCCACGTGATTGAATACGATTTCGTTCGACCTAAACGGATGCGATTCATCGCGGCGGAAGAGGCAAGAAATTGCTGCCACCGTTTATGTGCTGGAATAAACGCCGCGGCCGTCTCTTCGTTTATGACTACGACACTTTCCCTTGGGAGCGCCGTGCAACCGATGCAGACATTAATTGTTCATTGTGGTTGTAAGCTTCGATGAAATCAATCGTGCGATCAAAGTAATAATAATAATAATACGAGGTGCGCACCCCCTGATCCATAATTTTTCGAATCGGGGCAAAAACGTGACATTGGCGCAGGAACATATCCAGCCTTCAGTTCGACAGTACGACGACATTCATCAAAATAACGCGCGCGGTACCCAAACAAACTTGAATTTGTCCGTACAATGAAACGAAAATACGCCGGATTTCGAGAGGTTAAATCTTACCCCTGTTAACCCCCCCCCCCCCCCTAAATACGTGCCCGACACTAGGTGCATAAGTCGTGATTCTCCCTGATTCTCAATTTTTCTCGACTGAATTTTTACTCAAAAAAAATCGAGGGGGATACGTCCCCCCCCCCCCCCCTCTGGATACGTTTTTGCAGAGGCGCCCCTCCCCTTCAGCATTTGGGATTGAAAAGATCATAAAACTTACAATACAAATACACTGGGTGGGGTAAAATCGAAGACTATCGCGGTTGTTTGACATTATAAATGGGATAGAAAACGAATTTACCGCGTGAAATTTGTAGCACCCGACGTTTCGGTGACGTTGCAGCCGCCGTAGTCCAGGGTAGACTGACTCAGTCTACCCTGACCTGACCACTGACTCAGACTCAATCTACCCTGGACAACGACGGCTGGAACGTCTTGCGAGGTCGCTTGCGCAGTCCTCTCCCTTATGAAGCGGTGATACAGTGTCTAGCGAATCTATCGCGGACCAAGGCATCCTTTGCCCGGCTTATTCACCCGGGATCGGGTGGCCGAATGGTCGATTCAAGAGCAGTTGCATTAAGTTTAACAACCTCCCTCGCTCTATAGGAAACATTACTGTTCCCAGACTCCCCCGGCTCCCCCGGCTAGTCGGAGCGCACAATCGATTGGCTGACGCCGCACGGTGCGCAAACCGTCCAGGAGTGCCCGAAGTTTGACTCATAGAGAAGACTGGCCCGCAGGCCAGCGTCCTACCCTGTCTTGGGCCGCCGGATGGGTGTTGACCCGTGAGTATGACCGACCCTGAACGAATGGTTCTTTGTGGCCAAACTGCAACAGGGCCCATTGGCTCCCAGGTGCAATATTACAACTAGAGTTGTCAACTACAACGGGTGAACCCGTCACCTCAGGAAGTTTTAACGAAATATAACGTTCTGTCTCCCGTGAGGTGAGCGCAGAAGACTTAGGACAAAACAATCCACCGTCAAGCTCCGCCACCAGCCCGTCAGAGGCCAACGCCTTACGGCGAGACTACCAGTTTTGGCAGGATATCTCCGTCTGAAATTAACCTTCAGGATGCCTTCGTCCTCCTGACTGGTTACGGGCCCGAAGTCGCTTACACGACCTCTACCTGTAGTATTACAGCGGTAATTCAATTTGAATTTATCGCGGACCTGGGAGTGCCACGCGGGATCGAGTGGCCGAAGGTCATTTCAAGTGTGGCATGACAACAGGTCAACATCCACCCCCACTGCCTAGGAAACAGTATATTTCCATAGTCACCAGACCCCTTCAGAAATTGGTCAGAATGCACAGCCGATTGGCTTCGCCGTCCGGTGCGCAAATCGTCCAGTGGCGCCGGGATGCAGTCCCACCGGTCCATCAGCTCTAAGGCCTGAGACACGGGAGTCTTACCCGGGGTAGCCTTTCACGCGGGGAGGCTTCTGAATAGGAGCTGAGTCGCGAGTTGAGCCGATCCGAGAACAAAATGGATCCTGTGGCCCAAGCTACACAAAACCGTTCACCACCTATTGGTGCAATATTACAGGCGAACTTAAATGTCACTTAAAATGAGTGACACTTAAAATCAGCACTCTCTCCTCTCCGCGGTATCCAATAGCCGACTTTATTAGCCTTCGCTGATAAACCCTGACTTTGGATTCGCGCGATCGGATTGACATAAGCGCCGCTCAGGTGACCCTATTTCGCGAACGGTAAAGCGAGCAAAAAGGGGCTAACGTGTGATGTGCGGACGAACTTGTTCTCTCCGAGCGAGATCACGCAATGTGCGATGCAGGCGGAAACGCACCGAGCGAGTGCCTCGCTCGCGCAAGTCGCGCTCGGGCAAATATTAAGCCGCGTTCCAGCAATAATTGCGAAGAGCTCAGCTCGCAGACTAGGCCACGGCTAGGCCCAGTCGCTCATTCTAGGCTAATATGTACTTTCAATTTGTGAATTAGATGAGCGGTGGACAAGGCATTGCGCATGGTCCTCTATGAATCCACGGACTGGATATGCGAACGAGCCATTCTGTGCCCTTAAGAACAACACGGCTGTAGTCATTAATTACAATTTACCTAAGTCGTTTAAACGGGCAGAAATGGAGTATGTATATGAATCAGGGGCCTCCAGACTTTTTCGTCAAATGGTCCATACCTATCTGCTTTTTAAAGCCCTCCAAGGGCCAGACATACTGTCCTACTCATTTGTACAATCTCTTCTCTCCGCTTTCATCCCATGGCCTTCCATTGCGCTCTCAGGAAAATCTATTACTGGCTATACCTCAGCATTAATCAACTTTCGTGTCTAGGTCTTTCGCAGTGCAGGCGGCCCGACTCTGAAACTCTGTGCCTTTACCGATAAGACAACTTGAAAACCTGAGCGGGTTTAAAAAATCATTAAAGAGACATTTACTCAACTCATGAATACCCCTTCCCCTCCCGTCTCCTTTGCTTGTCCTTATATTCCACTCCTCCCTTCAATATCGCGTTGGCAATAGTTGGCATACGCTGTTTCATATTTTATCCTATGATGACTATTATGTAAGTGTATTCATTTATTACTTGTGAATCAATTTGCCCACATAAATCTTTAGTCACAATAACCCTGGCGGTATGGCCGTAAGATATTGCCACTTGGCAATAGGCCCACCACATTGTACTCTTATGTGTGTGCAATAAAGCTTTCAAACAAACATACTAGTACCCCCCCCCCCCTCCCGCCCGTTATTTATGTGGATCGTCTTTCAAGACATGGACTGGCTATATCGATGTTCTGACCGAAGTTGGAAGACTTGCGATTACACTTTTCCACTGCCTAACCAGGTAAAAGAAGTACCGATATGGCAAATCATTTGCCCCAATTTCGCATAAAAGCTGTCGTAATTGGCGGTGGTTGATTGATCGAGAACGAATAAAATCAACTGTGGAAACCACAGACTCCAATTCGGAGATATTTGTTGTTTTTTTTTATTTATTTAAATATTTATTTTTAGCGCGTAATGCTTGTAAATAATGTAGAACAATATCATTAGATTTGTATTATCATTGGATTCGGAATATCACAATATCATTGGCCAGTCAGTTGGATTTGGTCGAGCATTTTTATCCTTTAATTCTGGCCACACATATTTTTTCTTACATCCGTGGTTTCGCTGCTAGCGATTCTCGTAGTTAGAGCATTAAGACATGCTCTTTATCTCTGGTCGGCTGAACTCACGGCGCAGCTCCTATCCAGTAGCCTCCTTGAAGTGAGTCGAACCCGGAAAGGACTATATTTCCCACGCCAAGCCAGGTCTCCTGGGCTCCGGGCGGTTTCAGCCAATCGACCATGCACTCCAGCGAATAACTTAAGGAGTCTGGAAACGATATTATACGTCTCCTAAGCAGCGGATATGGATGTTGACCAAATGTCACCCACTCTTGAAACGACCCGTTGGCTTTCCGATCCCGAGTGAACAGACGAGTGCAAAGGACGCCACGGACGCCATGAATTACCGCTAATGCCCGCTCTACATGTTGGCGAATGTTGACAAATATTGCTAAGGTGAAAGCGAGTCGGCACCACTGTGAAGTCAGAAAAATGTATGGGAAAGAGCGAAGAGGGACGTAGGCGATGTCGAAAAATAGAGTTGTAAAAATTTCATTATGAGTATTATTAGTAGTTTAGAGACGTGGCACATAGAGAACAGCCTGGTATTTTACGATTTCATTGGCGACTTAAACGATTTAGACTTTAAAAATCTCTCAAATTGGAAGTGACATCTTTGTATGCACATACTTATAAGTCGTGCATTTCGCTTTCGACAAGACAATAGAATGAAAAGGAAAATGGCTAACCGCAGCATAATGGGTTAATCCGGCCGCAAGTTTCCCATTGCCGTCAGCGGCGGACACAACGCACTGATAACTTCACTTTGTCCAATCGAGTCGTATTCTGGAAACCGCAGAAGAAAAGTGACCTAGCACTTTCGATGTCACGTGTGGAAGTAAGTCGGCCAGTGGAGTTTTTCTAATGGATCATTCGAAATGGATGTTGAAGATTGTATTACATCATTAACTATGATTTGTACAAAATAGAATTTAAGTAAATTAAATTTAATTTCATTTATTCAGGAAAAAACAGGGTACAACAATAATTAGGCAAGCATAATATTAAATATACTATTACACAAAAAAATATTTTTCACTAAATGATAACAGTTTTAAATAAATTTAAAAAAAACAGTGAAGAAAGGATAGAAAGGGTGAAACCAAAAAAAATATATATAAGTAAAAGGTGTTATTCATAAAAAGATAAAAAAAAACAGATTTTAAGCTCGAAAAAGTACAAACGACAAACGAATACAAACACATTTTTTTTATTATTTAAAAATTAATGGCTATAAAAACATTATTTTGCTTACAAAAATAACAGGAACCGAATGGCAAAACCTTAACCTTATGCTTATTTGATACTGTCCATAACTGGACGTAGCCGGTTCTAGGGTGGACAGTGTATGTGGCCTCCGGGCACATACTAACCTTGCAATGAACCTTGAGTTCTAGATATAGACTCCTGAAGGGTCAAGTAAGCGGTATGAGTCATACAAATTTTAAAAAATCAAAAGATTTTCAGCTAAAAAAAGTTGTTACATACTAGCAACACTGTGTAATATGTTACATACTGGCAACACTGTGTAATGAGACAGGACAGGCGGGTAGGGGATTTGGAGTGAACATTACCTACATGAGATTGTGCTCTGTATTAACTCATTTATTGAATAAACTATTATTGAATAAACTATGATGTGAATAAAACTATGGATTACAACAGTGGCGACGAGGATGGGATGAATTCACGCGATCTAAGCAAAAAATCGAAAGTTTTTTTCCATGTGTCAAAAATAACATAACCTTGCAACATGGACAAATCAGTGCAGGAATTGGTGAAACTGATGAAGCAACAAGCTGAACAAGCTGACGAACGAGCTGCTGCTGACCGAGAACTGGTTTCACGACTTATGCAACAAAATCAGAAAATCCTAGAACAACTTCATTTACAAGCAGCCTCCGCCGCAGGCCAAGCTCATACCGCAGATCCAATTGCAGCTCCCGTTTTCCAAGCAACATCACTCTACAAGACCTTGGCTGGCCGCATGACAACATTTGAATTCTCACCAGATAATAACCTCACTTTCGACCGCTGGTATGCAAGATACAAATCAATATTTGTCGAAGACGCTGCAATGATGACCGCTACACAGAAGATCAGCTTACTCACAGAAAGGCTCACCAATTCGGACTACCAGACCTTCGCTGACAGAATCCTACCCGCCACACAACAAACAATTACATTCGAACGTGCGGTGGAGGTACTCAAACAGCTTTTCGGCCGCAGAGAGTCTCAATTCGCACTCCGTTATAAGTGCTTGCGCGTCGAGAAAGAGTCAGGTGAAGGCTACGACCTGTACACGAATCGAGTCAACACCAGATGCGAGAAGTTCGACTTTGCCAACTGCACCGCTGAGGACTTCAAAGTGCTTATCTTCACGACCGGTCTTAACAATGCAGAAGATTCTCGTGTGCTTGAGAATCTGTTGACGAAGCTTGACGACATCGAATTAAGCCGCGCGGCAGCTGCAGACCCGAATACCATTCCTAAGCTCGATCTCAATGACGTCTGCAATGTGGCGAAGCGCTTATCAAGCTTGAAAATAGAGAAAGCCATGATTCAGCAACCGGAGGCAGCCATCAAGAGCGAGATCCTCCTCACACAGCAGCGCCCACAGCAGCGCCCGCAACAGCGTCTGCAACAGACAACCAGCGCTCAAAACTCTCGACAACCAAAGAAACAAGTTTCGCAGGCTCGTGACGACTTGGCAGTCCCATCAAATCCTTGTTACTTCTGCGGAGATCTTCACTGGCACCGAGACTGCCCCTACAGACAAACGGAATGCGCTACATGCAAGGTGAAAGGACACAAGGCAGGCTTTTGTGCATCAGCATTCGAGTTCCTCAGGAGATTCCGTCAGAGACCAAACCGCTTTAACCGCCGGGACGAGCGTCGTCAGAGTCTCGCGATCACATCAGCATCCATCGGTGCACGAAAGTTCGTCGAACCGGCCATCGGCAACATTAAGCTACGACTTCAACTCGATTCAGGTTCCGACTGGACCATCATCTCCGAAGCAAACTGGAAGAAAATTGGCTCACCAAAGTTATCCGACTGCGAAGAACAAGCTTACAGCGCTTCGGGAGACCAGATTGAGATGCTCGGCAAGTTCTCAGCTCGCTTAAGACTTCACGATCGTGAAGACAAAGGTCCCTGCTACGTCGCAAGAGAACTCAACGTCCTCGGCAGCGACTGGATGGATGCACTTGATCTCTGGAACATTCCTATTGCCAGCATCTGCAATAACATCACAACGGAGACACCATCGCAGCTCGAGCAGGAAGTTCAACGAAATTTCCCAAGCCTTTTCAGTAACACGCTAGGACTCTGCACTATCAAAGCATCACTTACTCTCATCCCAGATGCAAAGCCAATCTACCGCAAGAGCCGACCAGTTCCGTTCGCAGCAGCCGAGGTCATTGAAGCAGAGTTGAAGCGCTTACAACTCCTGGGTGTCATCAGTCCAGTCAAGAACTCTGCTTACGCCGCTCCAATCGTCGCCGTCAAGAAGAAGGATGGACGTGTCCGTGTTTGCGCTGATTACTCCACCGGACTCAACGATTCCCTCGAACCTGAGCAATATCCACTGCCAACGCCTGATGAAATCTTCGCTCAGCTGTCACCGTACAAGAAATTCAGCAAAATCGACCTCTCAGACGCATTCCTTCAGGTCGAGCTGGATGACGAATCAAAGAAGCTAATGACGATCAACACTCATTGCGGACTCTATCAGGTAAATCGCCTACAACCAGGAGTCAAGCCAGCACCGGCAATTTTCCAAAAACTTGTCAGCAACATGATGAGCGGAGCTAAGGGCATCTTCCCGTTCATCGACGACTTCATTGTGGGAGGAACTGATGAAGATGACCACCGCAAAAATCTCTTCGAGGCATTGACTCGCATTCAACAACACGGTTTCCACCTCAGACTCGAGAAGTGCTCTTTTGGCCAGCAGCAGCTCGAGTTCCTTGGACACATCATCAGCGCTGACGGCATCAAACCGAGTCCCGATAAACTTGCAACACTTCAGAACATCCCGGCTCCAACAAACGTCGCGCAACTTCAATCTTTTCTTGGCGCCGTAACTTGGTACAGCAAGTTCATCCCGCATATCAAAGGTCTCCGAGGCCCATTGGACGAACTGTTGCAGGATGACATCGACTTCAATTGGCAAGAAAAGCACCAGCAGGCATTCGAGCAGCTCAAGAAAATTCTTGCATCCGACTTGGCACTCACTCACTACGATCCTACTAAGAAGCTCATTGTCGCAGCCGACGCTTCCAGCTACGGAATGGGAGCCGTCCTTCTCCACGAGATGCCAGATAAAAAGATGAAGCCGGTGATGCATGCAGCTCGTGCATTCTCAGCTGCCGAGAAGAACTACCCGCAGATACAACGTGAAGCCCTCGCACTCACATTTGCACTTCAAAAGTTCCACCGCTACGTATACGGACGCAAGTTCGAGCTCCAGACTGATCATCAGCCTCTGCTCGCAATCTTCGGCAACAAGAAAGGCATTCCCGTGCATACAGCAAGTCGTCTCCAACGCTATGCCTTAATTCTGCTCGCATACGACTTCAACATTCGCTACATCAACACAAAGAGTTTCGCTTACGCAGACTTCATCTCGAGACTCATCAGCAAGCACGAGAAGCCTGAAGAAGAAATCGTCATTGGAAGTACGAAGGTGAACATAAAAGCGGTGAAATCCCATTCATACGCACCTGATAGCTCCATTTTCATTGCTCGAGTCATCGCCGAGAGCACAGCCGGATGTTTCGCAATCGACACTGTCAAGAAGCTTCCCATCACCTTTGAAGCCATTCAGCATGAAACCAGCCGCGACGAATCACTTCAAAAAATTGCAACGTACATCGAGAATGCCTAGTAAACGTCGAAACATCGTTGATGACGAAGCCGCTGAGTATTTCGGACGACACGATTCGCTCATTCTCATAAATGGCTGCATTTTCTTCGGCGACCGAATCGTAATTCCAAAGCGCTATCGAAAGGAAATTCTTAAGGAGCTTCATCAAGGCCATCCAGGAATCGAACGAATGAAGCTTCTCGCTCGACAGAAGGTTTCATGGCCATCACTCGACGCTGAAATCGAAGGAACCGTCCGAAGCTGTGAAAGTTGCGCAACAAACTCGTTAACACCGACAAAGGTTCCTCTCCAGTCATGGCCAGTTTCCGCATCACCATGGTCCCGAATCCACATCGACTTCGCAGGTCCCATCGACAACTTTTGGTATCTCATAATCATTGACGCTTTTTCGAAGTGGCCGGAAGTCTTTAAGATGACAAGCACGACCTCGCAGCAAACAACCGACCGATTGGAAGAAGCTTTCGCTCGTCACGGCATTTGCGACACGATTGTGTCAGACAATGGACCTCAGTTCACGTCCGATCACTTCCAGCAGTTTTGCAAGCTCAAAGGAATCGAGCACATTACCACGGCACCTTATCACCCACAATCCAACGGACAGGCAGAACGATTCGTCCAGACGCTCAAGCAAGGACTCAAAAAGCTCACAGGCGAAGGCAACTCCAACGAGATTCTGCGCAAATTCCTCGCAACATATCGCTCAACGCCATCATACAATCTGGGAAACAAATCACCTCATGAACTGATGACTCAACGGCCAATGAAGACGAGACTGGACCTTCTCAAGCCCACAACGACAGCACCAGGTGAGCGAAACGTCAAGATGGAACGGCAGTTCAATTCTCACCATGGCGCTAAGCAACGAAGCTACGAAATTGGTGACAAGGTCTTCATAAAGCATTTTTCCAATATCAATAAGTGGCGCTGGGTTGAAGGAGAAATTTTGCGCAAGTGCGGGTCCGTCGATTACATAGTGAAAACTGAAGATAGAGAAGTCAAAGCCCACGCAAATCAACTCAAGAAACGCTTCACATTCCTCGACGCTGAAAACCTTTTGCTTGAAGCCTTTGACATTCAGATTCTGCCGCATCAAGTTGCGGAACCAGAAGTCATCGCCGAAGAAGAACCTGAAGACACCGAATCAGAAGACGAAGTTCCTGCACCTCAGCAGATTCCACGTCGAACACAACGAGCTACAGCTGGTGTTCCTCCAGCCCATCTCCGAGACTACATCCGTGTGATCCATAAATCAACACAGCGTCTCTCACAGTAGCTTTTTCCTCCTTTATTGTAAATTAACGTAGAATCTTTAACTAAACCGGGGAGAGATGTTACATACTAGCAACACTGTGTAATATGTTACATACTGGCAACACTGTGTAATGAGACAGGACAGGCGGGTAGGGGATTTGGAGTGAACATTACCTACATGAGATTGTGCTCTGTATTAACTCATTTATTGAATAAACTATTATTGAATAAACTATGATGTGAATAAAACTATGGATTACAACAAAAGTCAAACGACAAACGAATACCAAAACTATTATAATGATAAAGGAAGTTACAAATAATAGGTTTAGCCTGTGCCCTTCGGGTACGGGCTAAACCTTGTAAGTGTAAACAAACCTCTTTTAACAATAATTGAGTTGTACAAAGTGTGCAAAAGCCATAAAGTGTGAAATTTCTCTATGGTTAAATTGTCATATCAAAAACCGAATAAACTGAAATGAGGATTACGATAGTCAGTGTAAGTGCTCTCTAAAATTTAGGAAATTAAATATCGAAAAAATCCCAGATCTCTGATTTCAGTAACTCTAGGAAACACACTCTCAGCGATGGACTAATTATTGGATGGCAATCTGCCACATACTCTTATATAAACTGCTAAGAGTTTCTTTGATAATCCGAGCATCCTTAGAAAAATCGGTCTGTTTGTACCCGCTAATTACTACCGTGCTATAGACACGTATTGTTTGCTATTCCGAGAGCTAGAACTAACATCATTCAACACTGATTCACGGGGCGGACACTTCGTACCTACTCTAAATGTACTTTGTTCGGCTGAGCTAGATTTAGATATTTCGTCAGTGAACTTAGCACAACTACAAAGGAGGGTTATGGCATTTCTTAGCAATCAATAAATTAGGTAAATATATAGTATGCGGTATAAAAAATCTTTAAAAAGTAGTACCTAGTAATAACACGAAATGTTAGATAATAATTAGATATACCTACGTATAACGTAGTCTACAATATTAATAAATGATTTGTTATTATCTGTAAGGTTAATTTATGTTTTGGATAAATAAACAAATGAATTAATTATACGTAGAGTATGCAGACGTCCTCGTATACAGAGGGTGGTCAAATTATTATACTCAATCATACATTTCTGTACTAATTTGCATTTTTCAAAATCATTAAACTTTTAAACTGTGCTTCATATCAAGACCCTGTTATATTTATCGTAAGGAATGTGTATAAAACTAAAAAGTCTAGAATTACCATGATCGAGTTAAATACTCTCAGAAGGTTTTTTCCTGAAAAATGGTAATTTAAAGAAAATATATATCGTGTTTTTTAATAGTAAATTCGTGATTTTGTGGTTATTAACGTATAAGTATACTCATGTATACTCACATACATTATACTAATTAAGAATGCGCTATTACAAATCGAGATTTTTTTCTTAAAATAACCATTTTCAGATAAAATCTTCTGAATATACTAAACTCCATTGCAGTAATTCTAGAATATATATAAAATCCAATAATATCAAAAAATATACTTTTATATATATTCGTTACAATAAAAATCACAAAGCGTTAATAGTAAGCACAGTTTAAAAGTATAATAATGTTGAAAAATGCAAATTAGCACTGAAATGTATGCTTGAGTATAATAATTTGACCATCCCCTGTACGTGATCGCTGAACATAGATTACAATAGTTTTACCGCATAACATGTTATTCCACTAGGTTACGATTAGCTGTAAGATATTGCTTTTAGGCAATAAGCTCGCCTTTTTGTTAAAAGCAAATAAAGCGTTTAATTATTATTATTATTATTATTATTATTACTAACGATAATCCATTGGATAGACTAGAGAAGTGCACTTTCCTTTGAATAAATAAATGATGAAGTCGCCATCGCAATATTTGCTTATCAGTGCCCATCATGGTCATAGTGGTCAGTCCCGCGCGATCTATCATCGTCTGCATTTTTTTGCAACTGTCAAATTTGACACATCGTGCAATGAGAAAAAGAGAGCAAGAACCTGCCATTGAAAACGAAAGGTCGAATGAAGAAGGCACGGGTAATTTATTCTTTACGCTTTCTGTGTTTATGGAGGCCGCAAGCAAATGAGCCGAGAAATTTGGATTTGGCAGTGGAAGTATGATAGATTTTGTTTCTTAACGATTCACTTTGAAAACAATGTGCGAAATATATGGGGATTTAGCGCCGATATCTTGATCTTGTTATAGATATACTATTTATAGTTAATTTGCTATAACATTGAGAGGGGCGATTACTATGGGCAAACTCGCCACTCCAGAGTTATAGCGACATCATGCTATTCTGTTTTCCTATGAAGTGAACGCACGATCCACAGCAAGCTACGCCAGCAGCCAATAAGAGTTCAACGCGTTATCGCCAGACGCTGGGAAGTGCACCAGATTTGGACAGATGTCTCTGTCCTAAGCTGTCTAACGTAAGCAGCAACTAGGGTTGTCGACTACAGCGGGCGAGCCCGTCACCTCAGGAAGTTTTAACGAGTATTCGTTCTATATCCCTGGAGTGAGCGCAGAAGACTTGGACAAAACAGTCCACCGTCTAGCTCCGCCACAAACCCGTAAGAGGCCAACGCCTTAACCGCGAGATAGCCAGGAGTGTTACCCAGCGGGCTTACACTCACGCCCTTACTTCCAATTGCGACCAAATTACTCCAGTCTCTCGATTGGATACGAGTTCGAGGTCGCTTGCGCGGTCCTCTCCCTTACGAAGCGGTGAAACGGTGTATCCCGAATCTATCGCGGACCACGGCATCCTTTGTCCGGCTCTTCACCCAGGATCGGGTAGCCGATGGTCGCTTCAAGAGCAGTCGCCGTAAGGTCCGCAACCACCCCCGCTCTATAGGAAACAGTACTGCTTCCATACTCCCCGACTGTTAGTCTTCTTGGGAAAGCATGAGGCTTCGGGATACCCCCCAGGGGGTACCCTCTTCCTTGGTGGCGTGATTCGGCGGCTACTTCCAGCCCGAAGTGCCCGTCTTTGTGTCCGTCTCTTTACCGCCCCGAGGGGCGTTTCGTTCTTTGCAGGATCCAGGGATTCCTCCCCCCCGTGGCTGCTCCGAGACCTGCCCACGGACAGTGCGCCTTCACCTTCATTGTTCTGGAGCGTCCGCTACCCCGCTTACCGGCTCCTAAATTTACGCTATTGTTGTTTTTTTTTTTCTCGTTAAGATTTGTAATATTTTGTAAATGTTTATTTTTTTTATAAATACCTTTTATTTTTCGAATAAATGGGTTCTCGGGGCGGTACGGGGGGGTTGGTTTACCCTATTTCACCCCCTGCGCGTTTTACCCTTCTGGTACGCGCAGGGTTGTCGTAGCACGACATCCCGGGCAGACAAGACGACCCTCGTCGTTATAACTGCCCGGGCGGTGGGCGGGGTTTGCTGCCCTCACCTATCGCCTTGAAACTCTTAACTGTTAGTCAGAGTGCGCAATCGTTTGGCTTATGTCGCACGGTGCGCAGACCGTCCAGGAGCGCCAGAAGGTTGATTCCCAGGGAAAACTAACCATAAAGCCAGAGTCCTGTCCAGGCTCGTGGAGGCCGTCGGGTAGGTGTTGACCCGTGAGTGTGACCAACCCTGAACAGAATGGGTCTTCGTGGCCAACTCAGCAAGGGCCCATTATGTTCAGTTCGGCCCGAGATGTTCCTCCGGATCGGAACTTCCGATCCGGATATCGTCGGGCATGCGATATGCGAAACGGCGCAGTCAAACCCACAGCAGATTGGCATTCAAGATGGCCGGCGAGTAACAGCTTTCTGCAGCGTGCCATATGGGCCACTCGACCTGTACGTGCGCTTCTTTAATTACTCTTCGACGTGACGTCTAGCCAATAGCCCACTAAAGCCGCCATTGTTCATCGAATCGAGATTCAGACACCGCGCCACGTTTTCACTTTTCCCGCCCAAAACACACCGGAAAGCCGGAGCCGGAACTGACAGATATGTAATAACATACCATGCGTTATGACGATGATGTTAACTGAGTTTAGGGTTGGTTATCAGTGGTCTGACACTCACTTGGCAATGCGTGTGTACGTAACCCCGTAAACTGATATTGTAGCCGGCTCACACCCAGCCCATATTTAATTAAAATGTATGGCGGAATTTAAATATTATTAGTGTAGCTTGTATATGAGATATTCCATCCAAAATTCCACAACGTAGTTTCGGCCTAACAAGGCATCTGTGCATCAAATTTCAAGACTCTAAATCCAATATTTCGATATTGAAATAAGACTAGTGCGCCCCCCTGGTGGACCGATTTCAACCATAGATTTCAACCGATTTCACCTTTTAAACTCTTGACATGACCAAATGATGCCTGCATGACAAATTTCAGCCCAATCGGATTATCCATATGGGCGCTATCGTGGAGGAATACACGTCAGTCGAGCAATTCCAAATACATATACGAGTAATAATTTCGAATACACATCAATACATACAATTGAGTAATTTCCTGTAATTCTCTCTCTTCTTGTGAATAATGCTGGGCATGCACATCTGGGGGTGTTAAAACAACTGGCGAACCCGTCACCACAGGGGGATTTAACGACATCAATTCTTTTTATTTTCCTAAAGGTTCCATGCTAGGTCCATTTTTATTTTTAGTGTACACCAATGACTTGCCGGGATGTGTGTCATCCAAGAATGATGACATTACACTGTTTGCAGATGACACATCTCTTATCTTCTGTGACAAAAATAAGGAATCATTAATAAATAGAATTAAGTATACGATTGATCAACTTTTGATTTGGTTTAATTCTAATGAATTACGTCTAAATAATACAAAATCAAAAAAAAATTCTTTTCGCTTAAGACCTGCCAATGTTCACTATTTAAATGAATTACACGACTATTTTGAAATCGACATAACAGAAGATATACATTTTCTAGGATTAAGAATTGACAGTAAATTACAATGGAATGCGCACATCCAACAATTAGCTAGTAAGCTATGTAGCTCGATATACTTTATTTAAAAAATCAGAAGTCTTTGTGGTTTTGCGGCAGCCAAATCAGTATACTTATGACTTATTGACTACTATTTTGGGGAAATACTGCAACCAGTAAAATAATCTTTCTTTTGCAAAAGAGAGCACTGCGCAGCATGTATCAGGTAACGACTAGGACCTCATGAAAAGAACATTTCAGCAAGGCAAGGGTAATGACTATGTATTCGGCGTTCATATACCTACCAGTATTTAATGTATGCTAGACAGCACCTCGCAGAAACTGCAATTAATGCAGACATTCACTCGCATCATACCCGCGGTAGCTCCCTTTTATGCGTACCCCGAATACGACTGGCAAAAGTACAGAAAAGCTACTTGTACCTTAACATTAAATTCTATAATCTACTCCCTAGAAAATTTAAACAGCTGGAGGACATAAAATTCAAAAAAAACATCAAGGAGATGCTGATAGGCCACCCTTTCTATAATCTGGCCGAATTTGAGGGCCATGATTTTTCAAATATTGTGCCCATTTGAATTACTTAAAAAAGTTGAGTCTTATTGTCTGATTATTTTATACGGTCTTATATCTGTACCTAATTTTAGTTTAAAATGCATAACGTAGATTTAATTTGATTATTTAACATTTTACTGACAATTTGAATATTACGATGAATAATTTTATTACGTATCTTTTCAAATTACTAACTACTTCAAATATTAGGCATCTATTTTGATTATTTATATTTATAGTTTGACAATCTAGTATTTAATTTTGGACTACCTATGTATGTTCAGTAAAGAGTAGTAAAGATTCTTACTACCTAACCCAATTATTTTGACACGTCCAAGAGCGGTCTTTAGCCGTCAATTGGACACAACAAAACTGTAATGTAATGTAATGTAGTGAACATTAAGACTTGGCGGACAAAGACATTTCTCGTTGTCGCCCCCAGGTCAGCCTCAGATCTGAGATTTTTCCAAGCCGGTAAAAAATTGACGTTGGCGTTGCATTGAACATTAGCGACAGCTCTGTCCAGCATTTGAGATGATTGGTTTTTAAAAACTCACAAAAGAAATGTACCGACCGGGATTTTTTGTGACCCCTTAAATAGAACCCTTAAATAAATTAGCACTTTCCATTACCTATTTGCTAATAACATTTCCGTATGTGACATTGATATAGAACACATACAACTAGTGTAGAGAATCCACAAGCCAGACTGTACGCACACATTCAACCCATAAGTCCCAGCAAAATTTACTATCTAATCTTGCTACAGATTTACACGTCGAGCTTCCTTTCCGCGAAATAATCTATTACCATATCAAGTAATAATTATAATGACACATTTCACAGAGTTTTGTTTACAAATAAAAGTAACGCAAATTACTCGTACATCTAAATAATCATCAGCCAAATAAATTCGGACCGTCACTTGACGTTCATCTGTTCGGGTTCATTCGGCTCCGCTCGTGTAGAACCGTCCACTTCTTGTCTGCCCCGGCTTGGAAAATTCGTAGATCTGAGGCTGTCCTGCAGTGCGCGACGAATGAGAAATGTCTTTGTCCGCCAAGTCTTCATGTTCACTCCATGCAAGATAGACAGACCTGACGTCGTTAAATCTCACTGGGGTGAGGGGTTCGTTACTTGTTTTGCCACCCCGAGACGTGCATGCTCAGTATTATTTACAAGAAGAGAGAGAATTACAGGAAATTAATCGATTGTATGTATTGATGTGTATTCGATTTTTTTATCACCCGCTGCGCATGCCTTCAAAAATCAACTTAGAATGCTTTCTAAAATCGAATGAACAATCGATAGTAGGTACGACGCGCTCTGGATGCTAGGCGCTTTAGTGAAACAACTTTTTTTCAAACACATAGATTAAGCGCCTTTGCCCCCCCCCCCCCTCCCCCTAGATCTGGGGCTATATACAGCCTACAACTCGGTTGTTAGAAGTCGCTTTGAGATGAATGCAATTATCTGAAAATCACATTAAGATTCTTATATCCTAATGCTGGTCAAATTTCAAAAATATTTTTAAGATTCCCGTGTTTCAAGCAATTTGGATGATATCCATTTTTAAAACCTACTGCGTTTACTTTATACGGCATAGTTAGCGATGACTCTCTGTCACTCGGAAGAGAATTTCTTCCCACAAGCCTCAGCAGTCAATCGACGATCTTCCATCACAATTTGATGGACTAAATCGACCATTTCGTCAGTTGAGCGGTTTTCAGGCGCCCGAAATGTTTTCTGTACTCAGCCACTCAATGTTTGACCGTTGTAAATGAAGGAGAGGCATCACTCTATACGGAGTCTAAGACATATTTTATTTCCTGAGTCTTTTTCCCTTTCAAATCAAGGAATTTTGTCACAGCGCGATACTCAATTTTCTTCGTTGTTGACAGACAATGGTAGCTGACAACTTTGGAAATGCTCCATAGACAAAGTGATCATCCGAATGTATTGATTTTTTATGGCTAACATATGTCAAGGCCATCTATCGGACATCTATTTATTCTACAGTTACCTTATATCAATATCCCCCCCTACGGCTATCCGTATATCCCCCCCTACGGAGAGGTAGCTTTCCGGTAGCTACGGGGGGCCGTAGCTACCGGAAAACCTGATTATAACTTAACTCAAAATTTAACCTGTTTATAACTCAACTATAACTTTTGGGGACCAGTTATAAAGCGTGCTATAGGCGGTAGCGGTGGATGACAGCATTGTTGTCCTTTGACTTCTCCTCCTCTGGGGGAGGGCCTCCCCTCTTAACGGTGCTGTCCGAAGGCTGCTTCATCGCCTGAAGTCGCCCATTTTGTATTGTGACGTACCTAGCCGCCCCTGTGGGTGCGTGGCTTCTTGCAGGTTCTCCCGATGTAGATGCCCCCGACGGAACCCCTGCCGCTTGCAGCCGCAGCCCGGGACCACTCAGTAGCATGGATTCACCATCTCATCGCTTACTATTCACCCTACTAAATTATAATTATTTCTTTACACTCTTTGTAACTTTAGTACGTAAGCTAAAACTTGTATATATTATAATGTTAGATAGTAAGTCAATTGTTGATATTTCTTTGATTAAATAAACGGTTCACGGGGTGCCGGAAGGGGTAGAAACCAGGAGAATCTTCCTCCATATCTCCGTTCGTCCACCCCTCACGTAATACCCCTCTGGTAAGCGTGACGTTGTAGATGCACGATATTCCGGGCAGATAAAACGACCCATGTCGTTAGAACTGCCCGGGTGGTGGGCGGGGTTTCTCCCCCTTCCTGTCACCGCGTAGCCTAATAATGTTTTCCTTTGACTATTGAGTGCATTTATTTGAACATTTTAAAAGGTTTTAAATTCAAAGTTATCTCATATATTTTTTTAATTGATCGAAGCAAAACTGACAACTATAGCTTTCTAGCTACGGTATATGTACCTATATTATTATGTATATTTGTGTCCGATCATTATACTCGCGCTCGTACGCAATAAAAATAAAACGTTATTATCGCACTTAATCTCATTTTTTATTAATATTAATCATTTATTTTGACGCCAGAGTCAAGAAGTGAAATTATCCATTGGCGATCTCGTGTAAACAGGTCGTAAAAGTTTGACAAATTTCTTATTTAATTTCGTTTCGCCTACGATTGATAATGTTATTCAATAATGATTAATAATATGCAGTGTTGCTGGCGCGGATAGATCAAGATGATGTGACGCGGAAGTAAACGGAAAACTTTCTCAACTTACGGTACGACAATTCAAACAGATGACCGAGATCAAGAGGGATCGAGACGGAAGGAGAGATAAAGCTTTGGATTTAATTGCATAATACCATTGATATATAGAGTTTAGATTCCTCCATGCCGTGCTACATTTTGCCATCTAGGATTTTGCGATAAAACTCGATAAAATATTTTATTTTGCGATAAAATATATGGCATTCAAGGACGTATCTAGGGGGGGGGGGCACGGGGACATGCCCCTCATCCGTAATAAAGTAGATAAAATAATGAAAATCAGGGAGAATCCGCGACTTATGTACTTTGTCAGATACGTATCGGGGGGAAGGGGGGGGGGGGGAGGGAGGGAAGGAGGGTTATTTAGAATTTAAACCCCCTCCCCCAATTCGGCGTATCCCCCCCCCCGAAACTGAAGTCTGCATACGTGTCTGGTGGCATTTATAGTTCCAAACATTGATTTTTTTATTTAATATTCAGTAGCTTAAATAGATGGCATCCTAACAAGGATACACAGTATAATATCTTACAATAAAACAATAATATAAAAACAAACCAAATTTTATATTATAGCTCTTATTGATTTACTATTATTTACATAAAGATGTAATTTAATTAATATTATATTTACATAAACATGTAATAGTAGGCGCTTTAATGTTCAAATAGTCTAATCGATAGTATTCTAATCTCTCTGCATTATTTGTGTAATGAATCAGCCTATATAAAAATGCGATAGATAGCACTAATAATTTAATGTTATGATTGTCATTATTGGTTACTGGGTTTTATCATAATGGCTTTTAAAATTATAATTATTATGATAATATAAATTATATCATAATATAAATAATAAGGAAAGTTAGTCATCTTTACTAATGATAAAGCTGAGGAGTTCGTTTGTTTAAACGTGCTAATCTCTGGAACTACCAAGTCGGACTTGAAAAATTTCTTATGTATTTGATAGCATAATTCCTGAAGAAGGCTCTACGCTATTTAACAAACCTTTACGACGCTTAGGAGCCGAGCAAAAAGAACGCTCAGCGAAAACTAAGTAATCCGCGGGCAATAAAAATAATTGGGCTAGGTAGTAAGTCTCCTTACTACTCTTTACTGAACATACATAGGGAGTCAAGAATTAACTACTAGATTGTCAAACTTTAGATATAAATAAAATAGAAGCCTAGTATTTGAAGTAGTTAGTAATTCGAAAAGATACGTAGTAAAATTATTCAACGTAATATTAAAATTGTCAGTAAAATGTTAAATAATCAAATTAAAGCTACTTTATGCATTTTAAACTAAAAGTACAAATATAAGACCATATAAAATAATCAGAAAATAAGGCTCTACTTTTTAAAGAAATTTAAATGGGTACAATATTTGAAAAATCATGGCCCTCAAATTCGGCCAGTTCATTTACTGTATATCTTTCATCCATAAACTTGTTTAGACACCCCCACGGAGTGCAACAATCGATTGACTGGCAGTCGGCTGGAAGTCGACTAACACCGCACGGTGGGCACACCCCAGTAGCGTCCGAGGTTCAATCCCCCAGGGGGAACCGATCCACCAAATAGAGTTGTCAACTACAACGGGCGAACCCGTCACCTCTGGTAGTTTTAACGATTATTCGTTCTCCGATCTCCCGTTAAGTGAGTGCAGAAGACTTGGACAAAACAGTCCACCGTCAAGCTCCGCCACATGCCTGTAAGAGGCCAACGCCTTATCCACGAGATAACCAGGTATGTCACCCAGCGGGCATACGCTCACGCCCTTACTTCCAATTGGGACCAGATTACTCCGGCCTCTAAATTGGCTACGAGTTCGAGGTCGCTTGCGCGGTCCTCTCCCTTACAAAGCGGTGGAAAGGTGAAACTGAATCTATCGCGAACCACGGCATCCATTGCCCGGCTGTTCACCCAGGATCGGGTAGCCGATGGTTGTTTCAAGAGCAGTCGCCTTAAGGTCCGCAGCCGCATCTATAGGAACAGTACTGCCTCCAGACTCCCCCGACTGTTAGTCAGAGTACACAATCGATTGGCTTATGCCGCACGGTGCGCAGACCGTCCAGGAGCGCCAGAAGGTTGACTCCTAGGGGAAACTAGCCCTAAGGTCAGAGTCCTGCCCGGGCCCGCACTTCATGGGTGTTGATCCGTGAGTGTGACTAACCCTGAATAGAATGGGTCTTCGTGACCAACTCAGCAAGGGCCCATTAGTTCCTAACCGATCCACCAGCATGATAGCCTAGGACACAGAGTCCTTCCCGCGGTAGATACTCATTCGATGAGGCTACTGGATATGAGCTGTACCGTGAGTTGTGCCGATCCCGAGAACGAGATATTGGGTCGTAGTGGCAAAACTGCACATTACATTACATTACATTTTCGTCGTGTCCAATTGACGGCTAAAGACCGCTCTTGGATGTGTCCAAATAATTGGGTTAGGTAGTAAGTTTCGTTACTACTCTTTACTGAACATACATAGGGAGTCAAGAATTAACTACTAGATTGTCAAACTATAATAATAAATAATCAAAATAGAAGCCTGATATTTAAAGTAGTTAGTAATTCCAAAAGATACGTAGTAAAATTATTCATCGTAATATTCAAATTGTCAGTAAAATGTTAAATAATCAATTTAAATCTAAGTTAAGCATTTTAAACTAAAAGTACAGATATAAAACCATATAAAATAATCAGACAATAAGGCTCTACTTTTTTAAGTAATTTAAATGGGCACAATATTTGAAAAATCATGGCCCTCAAATTCGGCCAGATTATAGAAAGGGTGGCCTATCAGCATCTCCTTGATGTTTTTTTTAATTTTATGTCCTCCAGCTGTTTAAATTTTGTAGGGAGTAGATTATAGAATTTAATGCTAAGGTAGCTTTTCAGTACTTTTGCCAGTCGTATTCGGGGTACGCACAGTACCTACAGAACTATGTTATAATTTTTTTTTGTTGATAAAACTGTAATTTTATAATCGCGACGCTAACAGCAAAAAAAGTATTAAAGTGGGCCAGTCAGCAGCCACAGTGCGAACAAAATCACCTGCATTAACCGTACTGAACCACTATTATAATATGCTACGAGCAATTTAACAGGGAAATTTAACACCCACACCGTAGCAATGAGAAAATTCCGCCTGAACGATCCAAGCTAAGTACTACTTTCGACTTCGTGACCGATCGCTGTTTGCTTATAACGCGCTGGGTCTAATTGATGCAAGTTCACGGTCAGAAACACTTTCGTTTCTATGCGCGGAAGCGCAATCTTAATCGATTGTTAATATCAGTGATTCTCAAGTACCTAGAATATATCGACTCCTAGGGGTCGATTTCGATTTGCAGGGGTCCATGTCAACGAGGAAAACATGGGGGTACACGAGATGTAAATGGAGGTCTCTCCGTTAGCTGACCCTATTTATGAAGGTTTACATTTAGGCAACTAGAGCTGTCAACTACAATGGGCGAACCGGTCACCTCGGGAAGTTTTAACGATATTGGATCGTTCTGTCTCCCGTGACGTGAACGTTGAAGACTTGGAACGAAAACATTCCACTGTCTAGTTACGTCACTCGCCCGTAAGAGACCAAAGCATTACCGCGAGATAACCAGGTTAATCACACAGCGGGCCGACATTCGCGCAAGGGAAGTAACGACTTCCAGTTGCAACCAAATTACTCCGGTCTCCCGACTGGTTACACGTTCGAGGTGGCTTGCGCGATCCTCTCTTGCCAAGCTGTTCATCCGGTATCGGGTAGCCAATTGGTTGTTTCAAGAGCAGTTGCCGTAAGGTTAGCAACTACCCCCGCTCTACAGCACCTACTGTTTCCAGACTCCCCCGGCTGTCGGCCAGAATACGCAATCGATTGGCTGACGACGCACGGTGCGTAAACCGTCCAGGAGCGCCCGAAGGTTGATTCCTATGGGAAACTGCCAGAGTCCTACCCTGGCTCGCACTTCTGCGTGGAGGCCGCCGAATGGGTGATGACCCGTGCGTTTGACCGACCCCTAAACACATGGGTCTTAGTGTCCTAACTGTAACAGGGCCGCCAATTAGCTCCCTAACATTTAGGTAGTCTATAAATATCGTATTGTGTACAGCATAATATTAATCACAATAAACAAATGCGCGCGTCACAAGTGTCATGGAAGGAAATTAACACTTAACTCAAATCGCATCACCAGTCGATTGGAAAGGCCAACGTGCATGACTAACAATGATGAATGAGCAAGCGAGATAGTGCTACAAGTGCAGTTACGTGTGGCTTTCTCAAATGGTACGTATTTCAAGGTCATTGTTGCTTATAAATGAATGCGCACCATGTAAAATTTAAGTACTTTTCATAAAACTAAACTTTTTTTGCTGTGCTGTGCCATCTGTCAAAAACACATTTAAAGTTAATAAGTTTAGGAAAGTTCATTATTCATTTAGACAGGGAAATACAGAAAACAAAATGAATCAGCAAGTGGTCTACTGGACAAAAAACTTTGGGTACCTTTGGTTTACATCATCGTTGATATTTCTATAAATCACGTGAGTCTATTTCTATAAATCACGTCAAAAGAGTCTATTAACCTGGACTGACCATATGCGTATGTTACGCAAGAATACCAATGGCGCTCTACTACTAAAATACTGCCATTTATAGATTTTATAATTTATTTTTTTTAAAACATTTTCCCACAACTCGACTACGACGATACCATCTATCACGGTGCAACAGGAGTCTGTGCCAACCTTCTGGCACCTAATGGTTCGGTGCAGCTGGGCCTGATGACCTGTTTATTATCTTAGGTTGGTTCAACTCACGGCTTAACTCCCATACGGTAACCCCCTCGAAGAGGTACAAACCTGGACAGGACTCTGATAACCCTGGCTGCAGCTGTAAGCCCAGTCGTGGACGTGGTGGGATCGGAGATTCCAATCTGTGGGAACACCTCGGGCACAGTATAATAACACCCAGTAAGTTTACTCAAGAGCTACAAGGCAATGAGGGAAGAGGGTGCGATGGAAGTGGGGCGAGCGGTAAGTCATGTCGCGTCCTTAGGCCCATAGTTACAGCGCTGTGGGTTGTGACGCGCTGTGGGCGCAGTTTGTGTCCGCTCTTACGTCGGGTGCTTTTATTACTTTTTTGAGCAGATTTACGAGTCGACGTCATAATATTCGACTTGTTGTTCTGGGAATACCATATGGCGTCGACTCGTAAATCTACATATCTGGACGCGGACACAAACTGCGCCCACGGTGTTCAAAGCCCACAGTGCTGTAACTATAGACCTAAGGCGGCGACATGACTTACCCCCGCCCCACTTCCATCGCACCCTCTTCCAAGCATTGCTTCATATGCATAGCAATATATCTAATCTTTTACACGTTTTTGATATATTTCATAAAATATACCAAAAACGCGACATATTCTGGTAAGAGTTCTATTCGACCCGATGCTGTTATTGCAAGCGACAACCGAAAACGTTTGAGAGCTCCTCGTTAGTCGCGGTGGCACACGAAATAATTTTTTTTCTAGACTAGCTGGGCTGTCTAGTCGATTGTTCAAAAGCTTATGGAGGCACGTTATATCAGTTATAGTCCTTCGTGTTTTTAATTCTATTAGGTTGAAGTGAAAAGGCCGCTCTACATAACCTTTTTAGAGTATTTCTGAGGCCACATTTGTTCGACAGCATACGTGTGAATTTATTTTGGACTCGTTCTATCGCTGTGAACACTGTAAAGCGGATTCCCGATTACTGATCTATACTCCAATAACCGATCTAATCAATGATGAATAAACGGATATTAGAGACTTCGGTTGTCGAAATGGCTTCATTGTCCTGAAGACAAAACCAAGAAGTTTACTTGCTTTTTCGACAATCCTATTGAAGTGGTGATGAACTGAATACTTTTCATCGAAGATAACTCCTAGGTCTCTGATGTGCTCGGCTCTATTAAGTGTAATGCTATTGATAGAGTAGTTGTGTTTTAAAATATTTCGGTTCCGGCTAAATGATATAAAATGGCATTTCTCGACATTGAGATGCATATCATTGCGCGTGCACCACACGCTCAATGTATTCAGGTCATTTTGAATTTTGTCGCTGTCTGAAGGACAGGAGATTCGACTAAAAATTTTGAGGTCATCCGCATAAAACAAATGTGGGCACTCTAATTCATCGCAAAGGTCATTTATATAAAAGAGAAAAAGCAATGGTCCCAAATTTGAACCTTGCGGTACACCAGAAGTTAATGCAGCCGGTGAAGATTTAAAACCATTTACAGTAACGAGTTGGGATCGATTAGACATATATGATTCCAGCGATCTTAATAAATTTCCATTTATTCCGAAAGTCTCAAGTTTTGCTATTAGTATTTTGTGATTTACTTTGTCGAACGCTTTACTTAAATCTGTATCCACAGCATCAACTTGTGTACGACTGTTGATTGATGAGCATATATAGTCGCTGTATTCCAAGAGGTTTGAAATTACGGACCTATTATTCATGAAGCCATGATGGGTCTGACTGAGAGACAGTTTCGTGTGATTATAGAGATGATCGCGTACGAGGGATTCAAATATTTTGGAGAAACTTGACAATATTCTTATCGGTCTATAGTTCTTTACTTGACCAGAATCGCCGCCCTTATGAATAGGCAGTTTTCCATTTATCTGGAAATATTCCCTCTTTTAGAGATTTACAAAATATCATGAACAATGGAAAAGCTAGCTCATTGGCAAGGTTTCGTATGAATATAGGCGGTATCATATCTGGTTCTGCGCCTTTGTTAATGTTATTTTTTTCCAAACGTGACTTTACATCAACCAAGCTGATTGTTATTGTCGGTACTATAGTTCCATGGTCACGTGGTATAGAATTAACAGTAGATGAGCTTGTGTTTCCAGGATTGAAAACAGAGCTGAAGTAGGACGAGAAGAATTCACATATATCCTCACCCAGAGTTGCAGTTGCCTTGGGTTATATCCCTAGCGAATCGAATATCGGTCGACGAGGCCTGATAGGGGCCGTGACGTCTTCCACTAGGCCAGGGGTTCCCAAACTTTTCCAAGCCGTGGCACACTTAGAAAATTTTAATTGGCACCCTAGTCATATAATATCTATCTGTAATAGCTATATTTCATACTTGTATGTCTATGAAGAATAAACCAGGTAAGAATCTAATACAACTCGTATTTAAAATGAACAAGTACATTTATTGGTAGGTAAACAAACATACGTGAAAATACAAAGAAAATGCAAATATAATTACAAAAACCTTCCACATACTCTTTAGGTGTGTGTGTTTAGTGCGACGCGTGAGCCTGCTGCTCATTGCACAATTTTTGGAATCGGGGAATAAGGCTTGATATAGCTACTCTCATTTCTGTTTCTATATTTATTTTCGAGCGATATTTGCTCTTTATAACAGCAACCGCTGAAAATTCAGCTTCGCACAGATATGAAGTCGCAAAGGGAATGAGGAACCTTACAGATTTTGCACTTAGAATCGGATACTCATTTTCGACTGATAACCAAAACTCCGTCAAATCTGAACAAGCGTATTTTGTTTTTAGGCTGTTGTCGCTCGAGAGGTCAATTAGATTTTCTTTTTCTTGCCTAGTAAAATCTTGTGGAGCTTGAGCACGGAATGGATCTTGGATCCACGCAAACTTCTCCACTTGGTCTTCTGCGAAGTACTTTGCAAACCAGTCAGTTAACTGTGATAGGTGCTCTGTGAAAGGGTCTGCAAGTTATGTGAAACCTCAGCTCCACTATGGGCCATGTAGGTACTGTTGTAATATTGGAAAGCAATCTTTGCCTCCATCATCACTCATTTTTCTCTTCCACAGTTGTAGTTATTTCCTGAATGATGAAATCTTCTCTACAAGCTTAATTTGGCCCTGTAGAGACAGATTTAAGATATTTAGTTTTTCGAATATGTCGCATAAGTATGCCAGTTTCAGCAGAAAGTCTTCATCCGCGAAATTGTTGGCGTTCACATGATCATCTTCTTCCAGGAAAGTGTGAATTTCTTGTCGCAGTTCAAACGTACGAGATAGAACATTGCCACAGGAGAGCCATCGCGAGCTACAGTAGGCGGCACCCCTGATATCTCTCCGTGGCACCCCAGGGTGCCGCGGCACCCACTTTGGGAACCACTGCACTGGGCATTCTGCCTTTTTGTGGGGTTTCGCATGAGCTGGGCCCGTTGGCCCGGCTTTCGGGATATGGCGTCGCAGGGCTTTGTGCTCTGCGGCAAGATTCAATGATAGGCGCTTAGGCACCTTATCATGAGGTGCGGGAATTGGAACGGGAGTTGGTACATGGCATCTTCTGTTACAAGACTGCTGTGCTGCGATACCCGCGCTGGTGGTCCGCTAATCAAGCAGACTGCGCGGGTACGGCTTCCGGACATCTGGCGGCCTGGTGTGCAGCGGAGTGAGCTGACGGATGTGCTCGTGTGGCGAGGTTTCGGCCCTACAGTACATAGCGCGCGCGAGGCGCTTTACGTGTTCCTCCACGGACTCTGTTTCGCTAAAATCGCGTTTCAGAGTCGCGTTTCGAACGCACCAAAGGACTCCCGACACTTGGGATGCCGAGATGAGTTGGTACCAGGCCGGTGCCGCGTACGTGAGTTTCGTCCTCACGTACATCTTCAGCATCAGCAGTCGCGTCTTCGCCGGGATCGCGGCCGTCACTAGCGAGACGGCGAAGAGTCTGTCTAAGTTCAAAGTGCCTGTGAGCAAACACCGCAATTAATCAAGTTAATTAGCATTCTCCAGCTGTAGTTTAAACGTGAACTTGGCTTTCACTTGGACGGTACTTTTAAGGTTGCCGGGCGCTGGGACAATAATGAAAGTTGTCATCTAGATATCATGGCACAGTACGTTTTTTGATTGAATTATTAAGCGACCGCACCTGTACAGTACTGCGATCTGACCGGAATAACAGATGAGATGTTTGCATAAGGCACCTCACTAGTAAGTACAGTACTCATACATGATGGACGACAATTCATTAAAATTGTATGCATATATAATACAAATTTAGACACCATTTATACAATTATATAACAAAAATAGAACTACTATATTTTATGCTATTTGTAACAAAAAACGACTTTTGCCCACATCAAGCCTTTGCACACTGCCTACATGAGCAATTTTTCACTTTTTACAAAAACTTCGTTCTTTCGTTTTGTTCTCCTGAGTGTAACAGCAGATATTTTTACATGACTGCCCAAGAACAGGAGTGTAAAAATGCAAAGTTCAGGGTTTATGTATGTATGTTTACCGTTTCTTTATTCCACCATAACTTCTAAACGCTTGAACCGATTTAGAAGTGTGTGTGAGATTGTTAGAATCGTTGTGGCATAGGGTACCTAAACTGTCTAAATGTCAAATAAATAATCGTCTAAAGGTCCAAATGACAATAAATTAAGATAAATATATCGTGTTTAGTATTAAATGAAAGGTCTGACTGAGTGCATTCCGAAAATATATAATTTGGATTAATCACAAATACATTAATCACATTAACCAGACATTAAACACAAATATTTATTAGAAAACCGTTTTATTACTTGAGCTCCGAGGGCAACCGACTGAGTGCGGTGGTGGCGGCGCGCGATCGCTTCGAGATACCTGCCGCAGGGCGCGCAGCCCTGGGACGCCACACTTAGAAAGTCTGATCGATAATTCCGGCTTCCGTGGAGCCTCGCTAAGGGGCAAATGCCTAGCGGAAGACGTTACGGGCCTTGGACAAAGCCTGTCGACTAACTCACAGAATGTGAAATCGTCTTTAAGCACTGGATTTTACGGAGTTTCCGTATATTAAATTTTGTTTCAACTAAGAACATTTTCCCTAAAAACGTGCTTTTCAGCGAGAACCAATTCTAATAATAATAAATATAATATTTCACGTTTTAACCCGGCAGTCATGTTTTTTAAACTCATTTTTATAAGACTTAAAGGTTGAAAAAAAACAAAATAATGATAATCCTGTATCTAAATAAATTGTACACTTTTCTAGGAAGGCCATAACCAAACAAACAAAATATATAAAGGCCTGGACAAAATTTGAATAATTATAGTTGAAAAAACTAGTTTGTAATTATTATTTCAACTACTCATTCTGGAGAAGTTTGTAGTTTATAATTAAACTACTTTTCATGACAGTAGTTTATGATTTGTATATGAATTACACTGTGTGCGAAATCTCTAAATTACATTCAACCAAAATACATTCCACAAGTACAACACTATAACACAACATAAGTGGCCACGGCAGTGGCTGATTAGCCCATGTGCAGAATGTGCAGCCCATGTGCATGGGCCGTCGGCCGGAGTGTACGTATAAAAATTGTAAGCTCATTGATTGTAAGGGGTCGTAACTTTTAAACTCATTTTGTCAGACACAAGTTACCATATTTTAAAAATGGAATTAACTTTATTTATAAAGTTGATATTGACCATCTAATAACAATTATACAAAAACAAATATACGCAGACTCGCCAGCCGTTAAACCAGCTGCAGCCATCAGCTGCCGATCGCGAGCTTTTTAACGATTACTTGGCACTAATGCCATATCTGGTTTTGCATCGTCTCGAGTTATATGAACCGATTTGTGTGAAAGCAAGTGTTTCGCTGCTAATGTTACCTACCAGTCTCTGCTTGATTTCTGGCGTTGCTTGCTTCCGATTGTGGCAAAGCGGGTTAGCGCACCGGTTCCATTCAAGATGCCGCCGATGAATACATCGATTCAGCATGGACAATGACCTCGATATAATAAAATTATTATTGAACATGAAATGTAGTATGTTAACGACAATTTATAACGCTTTCCATAATATGAAAGGTACGGTCTACTATATCGTCTTCTACTGAATTAGTTGCCTGTTTATTGACTTCCCACGACATTCAATTATAACTTCATATGTGCGTATTTCAATCGCTGTAAAAGTTCGATATTTTACTAACTTAGCCATCGAAGATGTTAACAAACCGGCAGAAACGTATAACACAGAGTCTATTTATCTCTTTCATGCATTCACTATCATCATTATGTTAGAAGGAGAACGACATAAAATAAATATGGTAATACCTAAGTAATTGAGATGAAATAGTAAGGAATTTAAGATCACTGTCGTCGTTGTGATCATCAGCATTTAATTTCATCTTGTTTTTACTTTCCCAGCCCAAGGTAACGTATGTCTGTGAGTCTGTGTGTATGTGTGAAAGTGTGTGTGTGTGTGTGTGTGTACGTATGTCTATGTGTGTGTGTGTATTCCTCCACGATAGCGCCCAAACGCTTCATCCGATTGAGTCCGACTTTTTATTTATTATTGATTATTGATTATAAATATATATACATAGAACTAATTACCAAAAATTCTTTTATTTTGTTGTTAAATATTGTTTTGACAATGGATTGTAGTAATTTTGACTATGTATTATTATATTTAATTTTATTTGACTTACTGTATATTATATATTAATGCCTTTTTGATATTTTTTTTATGAAATATTCTTTCTTTCATTACTTATAACTTTACTTTTCTCTTTATTTTATTTTAAGCCACACAGCTATTTGTCACACTATTAAACGAAATTTTAAGTTCCATTTTAATGCCAATTTATATTGGAATTTTATGAGCTTTTTACAAAACATTTTGAGCAAAACCTCTTCCAAAAAAGCTCATTAACCCTGACCCAGGATCGACTACTAAAAAAATTTTTGGTGGAGAAGTTTTATAAAATCCTAATCCCCACTAGGGAAGACTGGAAGAATCCGCATTGGCTCCAAAGCCACAATGCGGATGCCTGGTTCACCGACGGATCAGAAACAAATGGACGTTTTGGGGCAGGCGAGTACGGACCCAAAACCAACCACAGAATCAGCATCCCCTTGGACAATATCCCACGGTTTTCCAAGCCGATGTGTTTGCCATATTGAAATGCATAAAACTCCAAAGTCGACTTGAGGAATAGAAAAATCCTCGTCTGCTCTGGCAGCAGAGCAGGATTGGACACTCTGGCTAAAGTCGTAACAGAATCTTCTATGGTCTGGAACTGTATTCAAGAGCTCAACAAATTGAGAAAGCCAACAAAATCACCCTAATATGGACACTGGGCCATCAAGGCATATCCGGCAACGAAGAGGCCGACAGACTGGCAAAACTAGTCCCACTGGAATGCCTGGTGGAGCCAGTTGTTGGGGGTCCCCTTCGCTATAGTTAAGAAAATCATCAGGGACTGCTTGGAGCAAAAACATCGGGAACCCTGGAAACAGAGCCAAGGATGTCGCCAGGTAAAAGCCATGATGGAGCAACCACTTCCTAAGAAAACCAAGGCCCTACTTGACATGAGCAAGAAGAACCTTAGAACCGCTATCGGTCTCCTCACCGGACACACGGCCCTTAGAGCATATCAATTCAACCTTGGCTTGACCGAGAGAGCAAGGACTGATGAATATGTGGCGAAGAACCTGAAGACAGCATACATATCGTTGGTCGCTGCCCAGGCCTCGCCGCAAAATGACTTTAGAGTTTACTGGGACGAGCCTTTCTCGAACGATTCCTCCAGCGATCTGCCCAACTTGAAAGTCAGTGATCTGTATATACTGGTAAGCAGTACCGGGCTACTATAGCAGATCACTGACCCAACCACAAAGTGGGTAGTTACCAAAGATCTTATAGATCCAGGTGACATCAAGGGCTGGAAACAAGCCCCCCACTACTTTTACTACTACTACTACTAAACTTTTAAATGATTTGTTGTATTATTAGAGAACGGACCACCCTAGATCTGGCTAGTCCCATTTTGGTGACAGAATCAAATAATCATGAGGTTTGCCATTCGGTTCCTGTTATTTTTGTAAGCAAAAACCATGTTTTATAGCAATTGTTTCTTAAATAAATAAATATATTAAAAAGGATATCGATCTTTTAGAGAAATTCCATCTAACATATAGTTTAGGCGCTCTGGAGCAATGCAGAGCGCGGGGTGACTCGATCGACACCAGGGGCGGATACAGGGGGGGGGGCCAGGGGGCCATGCCCCCCCCCCCCCAAGGATGGCACCTAGCTCAGCCGGTGATGGGCTGACATCACGAATGTTGTATGTAGGTGATGTAGCCAACTGTGTCAGTTTCCATTTTATTGCTTTAACAAATCATGAGAAAACTCATTTACACGAACAATTACGACGCGAGCGATAACAGTGTCCAAATCCATGCGATAACATTGTCGCGGGTGATACAGAAATTACCGCGGGTGATACAGAACTCGAGAAACAACTTAAAAGCTCAGCTACCAATGCTACATACATCAGTAAAACCACGCAAAACTCACTTATAAACTGCTGTGGTGAAGAGATACAAAATATTATTTTTGAAAGGGTTTGCCAAGCAAAGTGGTTTTCATTGATATTTGACGAAACTACTGATGGGTCTCATAAAGAGCAAATGAGTATTTCTGTACGATACGTGCACGAGGGCACTAGCCGGGAAGATTTTCTAGCTTTCATAGACTGTTACGAGTCAATACGTACTGAAGACATTCAAGGAGAAGAAAAACGTCTCTCCGGCGTAGCCCTCGCTCATATTGTCATAGATTTCTGTAAGAAACATTCGTTAGATTTGGATCAATGTGTAGGCGTAGGAACTGATAATTGTTCTGTTATGGCGTCTGAAATGAAAGGAGCTGTTCAGGAAATATGCAAAACTGCACTTAATGCAAGACGCTGTCCTTGTCTAAACCATACCCTAAACAATTCTCTCAAAAAATCGAACGAGGTTGTAGCCTATCGCAACACTGTAAGCAAAATGAAAGAAATTATATCTTTTTCCAATTCGTCTGCTAAGGCCACAGCAGTTTTCCGTGATATGATTGGTAAATCCTTTTCAGGCCTTTGCGAGACTAGGTGGCAAGAGAAACACGATGGCACTATTCAATTTTGCACATTGTTACCTAAGATTTTCAGTAGTCTCGAAAAAATTACCAAATGGACAAATAGTCGTGATACAGTCTCCAAGGCACATGGCCTTATAAAAAGCATCGCAGACAGTGAATTTATTATAGCAACGTTTGCTTTAGGAGATGTTTTGGGAACTACCCTTGCACTCAGTCGAATTTTGCAATCGCCTACGCTAGATGCTGTTTCTGCCATTAATGCTGTTAAAGATGTACTCTCGGTTTTACAAAAAAAGAGAGAAGATGTTGATTCTGTTTTTAGAAATATATATCTTAGGGCAGAAGAAATGGCCAAGATACTGGATGTAGAAATTACTAGCCCACGTACAGCCCGAAGATCCGTCTATAGAGCAAACCACCCAACCTCCGATCAAGAACCAGAGGCATATTTCAGGTCTTCCATTTATATACCCCTTTTGGACCAAATTGTGAATGACCTGCGGAATCGTCTACCGGATGATGTCATGAATACATTTGACCTTCGCTTGCTCATGCCCTCGGTTATTGTGAAAACTATCACTGAGTCTACAAACGTGGCAGAGGCTAATAATAATCTTCAAAATAGAATTGAAAAAGTATCGCAGGTGTATGAGCGTGCGCTGAATGACTATGCAGTGAGTCTGAAGCCAGAGTATGCTATATGGACAGAAAAATGGCTACGTCTAAATTATAAGGAAAAAGGAGAAACTCCGACCACCGTTTTGGACATATTAAAAGCTACTGATGAAGACATGTTTCCAGCGATACGTATAATGCTCAACATTTTAGCGACGTTACCAGTGAGTGTAGCAACGGCCGAAAGATCATTTTCCATCCTGCGCCGCCTAAAACCATGGCTGCGTACGCGAACGGCAGAAGAGCGTCTTACCGGACTTGCGCTTCTACATGTTCATAGGGGTTTAAATATTAATGTTGATAACGTGATAAATCGGTATGCTAAGGGTAAACTAAAAATAGATTTAATTTTGTAAAATCGACAATAAAAACAATAATAATAAAAAAATTCAATATTCTTTATTGTTTTAATGTTCTCTGTATGAAGTCTCGGCTCGGGTCTGTGTCTGTGGCTCTAACTTGATTTTTTAAAATCTTAAAACGTGGCCCGAGGCGCAGAGGGCCCCCCCCAATTTCAAATCTTGGATCCGCCCCTGATCGACACATAAGATCCTGATACCGTATGACGTTGTAGGATTGCAGGCTATCTACACCATGAACTAACTAACACACAGCTGTGTGGGCATAATTGAAACCCAAGCGTGAATCATTCCATTCCAATATCTAGAGGCACTAATGATAATGATCCAACCTAACCGAATTATCTCGTTCGGTTTTTTATTTAGTATTGAAGAACGCATTTAATAAAGAAGAAATTGACTCTCGTGTGTACCTAATTGAGATAAATGTGAAATAGATGCTGCTCATTCGCACAAATGAGCCATATTTTACTCTTTAATGTAATGAGTGGTCGTGCCATTCAAGAATTCGACGGGGGCAATCAATAATACGAGTATCAGTCGTTGGAGATAAGCGCAATTAATACTTTTTGGAGTTTATTAAAGTTTATTGGAGTTTAATGGGGTTTATTCTTTAAGAATGTTTTCATTTAAAGCCCCCGGTATGACAATTTGATGGGTAGTAAAATCTAGCGCTAACAAAAAGCGTTATGTATAGTAAATGAATTAATGTTAGCGCTATCTTAGAATATTTCAAAATTAAATAACCAGTCAATCAATCAAACAATCATTCAATCAAGCAAGCAAGCAATTTTATATAAATAAAAGTACATACATACATGCATGCTTTCAGTATTATAAGAAATGCGTTTATTTACCTCCTTTGGCTATTGTATATTCAATGAACTCCAAACGCGCGTCGGAGCTGACACCTACATTTTTTTATCTGTATTATTATTATAATATGCAACTAGAGCTGTCGACTACAATGGGCGAAACGGTCACCTCAGGATGTTTTAACGATATTGATCGTTCTGTCTCCCGTGAGGTGAGCGCAGAAGACTTAGGACAAAGCAGTCCGGCTTTCACCTGGAATCGGTAGCTATTATTATATGCAGGTGGAAGTGGATTGTGGCTCAATAGCTACTTCGAAGAACAGTTCTGTGCCTCCTGTGACACGTGCTACAACTGAAAAATCAACACTTCACAGGAGAACAAAAACAAGTATAAAAAAATCTAGGACATTTTGTAGATAAACACATTTACTTTCACTGTGCATTTTATTTTTTATTGTAAATATTATAGTTCTAAAGTGATTTATGAAAAACCTGTAAGTTTAAAAGATTTGTTTGTAGGTATAGGAGATTGTTTCACATGTAAGACTGGTTTGAAAGTCCCCTACAACTTTTTTGTTTTATGGTATGATTACAGAAAAAAAGATTTTCGCTGATAATCGAAAATAAAAAAACGTTTTTTTCTGAATAAAAAAACCGTTTCAGAAAAAAACCTTTGTTTTAATTTTCGACCATCAGGTATCAGTTTTTATCGCAATAACAAAGGACTAAATCAAAAAAGGTCTCGTATAAAAAAAATTCCTTCGCAAAAAATCTTCCAATACCAAAAAAATGTTTTTTTCAGAGAAGCCAAATAAAAAAACCGTTTTCACCATTTTACGTACATTATTACTCCAGTACGGAAAGACAGAATTCTATTAATATATTCTATAATCTATTATTCTATCAGACATTAAAGTTTTATTATTACGATAAATATACTTTATTTATTTGTATATTTGTAATAAAATATATTTTTTTACGTATTACATACCTTGTACCATACATACCAAATTAAAAATGTACATGTTAATGGAAATAATACTAAGAGCTAAGATTCTGTTATACCACGAAAGTCGCCATATTAAACATAATAATGGAATAATAATCAATTTGGAACATAGTGCCATCTACACATTGCGTTTTGTAGTAATATCCTGGTTGCCAAATTGTTATACGACTGAGTTATCTAATATGCTATACTCGTATAATCAAAGGCCGCATGCTGCAAATTTTTTACTGCAAAAACCCAATAGGAAAGCACCTTTAATCACTTCATTTATTACAATACAATACAATGCCCTCTGCTCAATGCAAATATTTTCCAAACCTAAATTAAAATTTATAATATTGTCATTTTTACTCCACTGACTTACTCCACTAGATAAGATTTCCTGCACTTGGATGAGTCACAAAATTAAATGCTAAAAACTTAATTATTTAAAACTATTGCCTGTAATATTATATTCAATATCACCTAAATACCAATAAACAAAATCTCCCAATGTAATTGTAATAGACAGGGAGAATAATATGTTAAAATACATTGTGCCAAATCTGACGTATTTGTGATCGCCCCTCCCGTTTCAAACGTACATCTGCGACTTGCATGCAAGCCTCCAAGCCATGCCATTAAATAAAGTTTCCAATCTAGATTACTTCTAAGAAGTCTCCCTACCTATGTGGCAGACTGACCCACTGGGCAGGGTAACGACCAATTTTATTTTGATAGTGGACAATTAGAAATCTGATTCAACGTTTAGGTCGCTCAATTTTGAGGCAATTTTGGTAGGCGTCTATTAAAAAATGTTGACGTAGGAGTAATTTTTGTAATCAGGTTAATGGAAAAGGGTAGCGATGGCGATGATTTTATTTATTTAATATTTTGGCATTGTCCAGAGCTTAAGCCAAAGACCTTCTATTCAAAGCAAACATTAGAGAAGAGAGTGCTGCTATCTTACGGGGAGCTAATGGGCCCTTTCTAAGTTGGCCACGAAGACCCATTCTGTTCAGGGTTGGTCACACTCACGGGTCAACACCCATCCGACGGCCTCCACGCATGAATTGCAAGCCTGGGTAGGACTCTGGCCTCAGGGTTAGTTTCCCCTAGGAATCAAACTTCGGGCGCTCCTGGACGGTCTGCGCACTGTGCGGCATTAGCCAATCGATTGCGCACTCTGACTAACAGTCGGGGGAGTCTGGAAGTTGTACTGTTTTCTATAGAGCGGGGGTGGTTGCGGACCTTACGGCGACTGCTCTTAGTGCTCTTGAAACGACCATCGGCTATACAATCCTGGGTGAACAGCCGGGCAAAGGATGCCGTGGTCCGCGATAGATTCGGTATAGGTACACCGTTTCACCGCTTCGTAAAGGAGAGGACCGCGCAAGCGACCTCGAACTCGTAACCAATCGAGAGACTGGAGTAATCTGGTCGCAATTGGAAGTAAGGGCGTAAGTGTAAGCCCTCTGGGTAACACTCCTGGATATCTCGCGGTTAAGGCGTTGGCCTCTTACGGGTTTGTAGCAGTGCTAGACGGTGGACTGTTTTGTCCAAGTCTTCTGCGCTCACTCCAGGGAGATAGAACGACTACTCGTTAAAACTTCCTGAGGTGACGGGCTCGCCCGTTGTAGTCGACAACTCTAGTTGGCTGCTATCTCACGACTTCTTTGCCGACGAGTCTTCAAAAATCTCTGCACCCGCTTAGAAGACTCTTTATTGTGAAATTTCACAATGGGCGGGTTTATTGTCATATGGCAATCTCTTATAACCAACCTTACCATGACGTGTTTATAAGTATATGTGCGTGTAACATGTGTGTAAGTGTCTTGTTATTGCATTCGATCGACAGAATTGAAAATGCTATTCCGTTAATTTTATCCTAACTGAAAATGGTAATCCAACCGGGAATCGAACCCGGCACCATACAATTTAAGATTAGGCGACCTAACCACTATGCTACCGGCCGTATAATAATCTTGTAAATAAAAAAAATACAACAATAGGTCAAATAGTATTTTATATGTATTTTTTTTAATGACATACACAAGATCGCCTGCTCATCTGATGTATGATTACTCCATCGCTGGATGTGTGCTTCCCAGAGTTACTGAAGTCAAGGAGATTTTTTCGACCCGAAGTTAAACTTCAAGGAACACATTAGGCAACTATCTACAACTTCTTTCAAGCTTCTAGGGTTTGTGATACGTCAATCCAAACACTGCAAATAATATTCTGGTTACGCGCACGTTGTACAACTCGATTGTTAGAAGTCGCATGGAATGCAGCTATTTGGAATCCGCATGAAGATACTTATACCCGCATGCTGGAAAAGGTACAGAAGTGTTTTTTGAGATTTTCGTACTTCAAGCAGTAGGTACGGATATTATCCATTTTTGTATCCGAATGCATTTATCACAGGCATGGTTGGCTATAATTCTCTCTGTCTCAGAAGAGAAAGGTTATGTCCTATATTTTCAATCTATTTCGTGGTAAAACTGATACCAAGGTAGATCTTTTCATACCTAATAATTATCTTCGTACTCGATCGCACCATCTTTTCGCACATCTTTTCGGTGTTACGTGATAAAATCAGTAAAGCAGCAGAAACGCTAGTCTGAATTTGTACTCAGACTAGCTCTCCCAAAGGCCTATTATTACGCCTTTTGGGAGACGGTACTGAGACATGTCCCTAGATGATTTAGTCTTACTATTCTCACATTACTGTGTTGCAATCATCGACATATTAGCTATATATGCCCTCAGATACAAATAAGTTGGCTCCACATATCCTTTGCTCGTAAATCATGTGACAGCGAGCGCAATAAATTGAACAGTATGCGAGAGAATAGCGCGCCAATATTCTTCGTGGCAGCTCTCACATCGTAAACGGTCGGCTGTCCGCCAGCGGACTGCGACCAAACTACTACTGGCCGGCTTTCAGTGGTGGATTTGAAGGGGATCATTTTCGAGCGCGAAAGGCTTATCTAGGGTATTATATATCGATGGTTGCAATATACATATTTTTTTTCCTAAAACATAGGGTCTACTCTTTCTGGCCGGAATATACCTTACACCAGGGGTCTTTAACCTTTTTGAGGTCAAGGGCCGACAATACTTTGATTTTGGTTCGGCGGGCCGCAACACAAACAAAATATTACAATATAAACTTAAGTAATTGAAGAACAATAATCGTTTAAGTTATATTTATTATACAATTTTACCAAAATATTTTAATAAAATTCAATCATTGATACATTTGACATTGTTTAGTTTTAACTATTTAATCAATATCTGCCCCTATAGTGGTCGTTGCAATTCATAAACTGGTCTTAAGGTTGCAAGTTGCAGCGTGTTTTCTATTCAACTCTCATTAACGCACTGAGCGAGCGAACGAAACGAGTGTGTCCGTCGCAACCCTTCGTAGTAGTAAAACTGCTGGCAGAAGAGGGCCGCCAAGAACGTCACCGCGGGCCGCATGCGGCCCGCGGGCCGCGGGTTGAAGACCCATGCTTTACACTACACTTTTTCATTTACAAGAGCAAAAATAAAATGGGTGGCTTTTATGGGCAGTGCAAACGGCTAATTAATTAGCAAAACCAGCCACTTTCATTCGCTGATACACCTGGCAACACCAGTCAATGAGTCAATCTCCATTACCTGCTTATTTATATGATCAGTATACCTGCCATGATCAGTTCGCATCAGAGAGTAATTAATGAAAAGTAACAACAACTCTCGAAAGTAAGACCACTGACGAGGGCACTATAGCGCCGATATCATTTTAACAACGCACGATATTATTTTCTCTCCAATAGCCAACGAGACATAGACGAATCGACCATCTTTACGACTTTCCTTATACTCGTATGCATCCGTTTGATTCGCCGAAGAGGTCGAGTCGTATCCGCTGACGCAGCGCAAATGAATCAATTGAATGCAGCGATTGACATATAAAGATGATATCAAATTGGCAGGGCATTGAATGGTTTCGAAAATTTACCGTGAATGGAATATGAGTAGATGTGGAAAGTACAGCTTTCTTCGACAATCAATATATGTACATTGCGAGATTGAGCTCGCGAAGCGCATTTCATGCATCATATTTTATAGCACGCGCTGGCATGTCATTCTTTTGTTTCGCTTATCGATATCCGCTCAATTTCGATTTGATGAAAGTGAATTTATGACTGCGGTCGGTGCTGACTGCTGACCGGTAGTGGTTTCATTTCCCCTATCCCCCATTTCCGCTCAAGGAACTGTCTGGAGATCGCGTCCAGGAGATCGCACCTAGGATGGTCTGCGCCGGTGAAATGGTGTTTTCTATAATGTCAGCCCAGTGGACTGGTGAAAGAAATTCTCTGCTGCCAAAAACTATGGAGTCGATATTACATTATAAGCTGAACTATAAGGGATAGCTGGATTGCTAAAAAAAACTCATCTGAAATACATAACATGCCGAGTATTTCTTCCGCTACAACTACTGAAAATGTGTTCAATATGTACCTACGTACGTATATCTAAAAGAAACGGTTGTGTCACCTTAACACTTTCCTGGCAAGCAGACAACCCCCAGTTATTGTGTCAATTGATTATGATAGCAAAAGTAGTATTTTGTAGTATTTCCGTGGTATTAAAATAACTATTTTCATAAATAGGGCGGTTTAAAAAAAATGCGTTGCTTGCATAAGAAATATTTCAACTAAAATTTTACAATGTGTTTTTTTTTGCCCTACGATTCATCCGTGTACCGAATGTCAAGTCGCTAAGTTTAATACTTTGTGATTGAAGTATGACTACTGCGCCCTTTGGCGGACTCAATTCAACTACAACCTTGTCAACTCTTGCTATGACCAAATGATGTCTGCATGTTAAATTTCAGCTCAATCGGATGAAGCGTTTGGGCGCTATCGTGGAGGAATGCATATCAAGGACGTATCTAGGAGGGGAGGGAGGGGGGACACAGGGGACGCGTCCCCCCTCCTCATTTTTTGTTGAGTAAAAAATAAAGTAGAGGAAAAAGTGAGAATCAGGGAGAATCGGCGACTTATGTCAGGCACGTATCCGGGGGGGGGGGATATTTGGGATTTAACTCCCGGAAATTCGGAGTATTTTCGTTTCATTGTACGGACAAATTCAAAATTGGTATGTGCTGCGCGCGTTGTTTTAATGAATGCCGCCCCTCCCCCCCCCCCCCCTCGAAACTGAAGTATGAATACTTGCCTGACACACACCTAAACATGCACACCGACACACACACAGAAAGATTCAGAGACAAAGTTCAGTCTGGAAAGTCTGTTATCTGGGGTCAAACACGTCACAGTTACAATTTTCTCAATTCGGAACGAGTATACTTCTATACCTTTTAATCGCGATTTCAGCTAGTTTGATTAATACATACCTATGTCGAATTAATTTCCGCCGTCTGATAACCGCCATTTATCATAACGCCCAACCGCAGAAGAAGCCGTCACGCAACCTACCCGCATAATTAATCGTCATATTAAAGTAGATCCAGGGGCGTCATGAATATGAATGAAACGCATCTCGTATCTGCAATACGTGCAAAACACGCGTTCAGAGTGCTTACACAGTAAATAGCTAATATATTTACTGTGGTACTTACGATGGATTTTTTAATTTAGCAAGTTAACTCGGAGTAAAGGCCGCTACTCACAAGGCAATCTGAAATTTTATTTTATTTTTAATTTTATAAAATTATGCAATAAAACAAATACACTTACCTGCCAAAAGTAAAACTATAACTATTGCAATAATATTTATTGTTTTTGGTAATTAGTTCATGTGAAAGAGACAGGGCAATACGTTAGAGCGGAATGTGAAATAAATGGCTGTCACTTTTCCGCAATCAAACTACCCACCGAAGGTAAATAGGCCGAATCCAAGACCGCATGAAATGTGTTCAAAATTATTCGGACGGCTATAGTCTGACAGGTAGTTTTGGTGACTTTTCGAGTCGCATACCAAGCACCAATAAGTTGCAATAAATGTTGATATTACCCTCCCTCTCTCTCGGCCACAGCCCTCTTAGCGTTTAGATACTATCGTAAAGAAATACACACATACACACACACACACTCGTAGACACACACACTCACAGACAGACTTCAGTCTGGAAATGGTCCTCTAATCGTCTCAGGGCGATCAAAATGGATATTTTCGTCTGCAACTCGATTTTTTTTTATCGCGTTCACAATACTTTTTTTGGCCTGGAAGTAAAATGGGATGTGTGGGGGGGAGTCTCCCCTGCAAGCCATCATTGTATCGTCCTAGAAATCGGCCCTGCAGATTGCCTCGTGAGTAGGCGCCTTAAATTGGAAACAACGTTCGTGTGGGGCGCCACGGTCGGCGGCCACGACTCACTCCCTGCCCAGAAGATTCAGATCTTTCCGATATCGTCAGCACATACGATTGTACAAAACTGGCGAGCAGAACCCGCGGGCTGCACACACGACAGCAACAATTAAAGAGAACACTTTCCAAGAAAGCAAAAACGGTCGGATAATCCATCCGAGTATTTCATCAGTGTTAAGAGGCCGGTAAAGGGGTAGGCGCTTCTTACAAAACGCTAATACATTTCAATCGCAGGGTCATGAAAATCAGCAACGATTGAGAAGACGTACAAAAGTACAACTGTAGAGCAGCCTCACGGCCGCGTACAGACAGCTAATAAAGTTTTTAAAAATAATATTTAATAGGAAAGTTATTTCGATAAAATGCCAGTAAATATATTAAAAGGACTAAAAAACGCGACTACCGTTACATAAAGTGAACTACTGTATTTATAATTATTTTTATTACGGGTTTTTTAAGAAATAGGCATTTGTGGTTTATGTATTTATCTATATATAAATATGCATATACAGGTGACTTTTAATTAACCGGCATCCTTCAAGGGCGTGAATCTATATAAGCAACTTACAAACGTTTAAACAAAAAAAAGACCTATCTGGAGGTAGGTAACATATCACTAATAAACAATATCGTGCTCAGCGCTTTTTATGTTATTTTTCAGAAAATTAAAATTAAATATTTTTTTTAAATACTACTGTTCACTTGATCGTTCTAATTCACTTCCTTTAGGGTTGCCGGTTAATTATAACTTACTCTGTGCATTTTCGGAATGTACTCAATCAGACCTTTCATTTAATACTAAACACTGACACTATATTTATGTTTATTTATTGACCTTTAGAGATTTGGACATTTAGACAAATATTTACTTGATATTTTGACAGTTACCTACGCTATGACATTTGGGATAACATAACAATTTTGACAATAGAAGATACTTCTAAATCGATTCTAGCGTTTAGAAGTTATGGTGAAATAAAGAAACTGAAAACATACATAGATGAACCCTGAACAGTGCCGCGCCGACCATTATCAGCGCATGTGCGCGAAACTAATAAAGCGCTTCTTTGATTTTATAAATGAGTGAACCACTTGTCCAATTTGAACCAATTTGAAAAATTAACAAAAAAACATATATTGCGTAAAAATTATTTATAATGTATTGTACATAATAATTTAACCTCAATGTAAATTACAAAAGATTGTAAGTAAATGTTGCTTGTTATTTTTCTCTCATTTTTACACTTTTCGGCATTGTTTTGTTTCTCGGTTTTGATATTTATAACATAAATTAAAATCTCATGCCGTTTCAAAATCTCAACAGATTTATTAAAAATCAACTCTTCTGCCTTTCTATTCAAAAATTCTACAATAATGTCGCGAGTCTCTGTATGTGTTCTAAGATGTTCTCTAGTATTGATATTACAGCCAAACTAGACAATCTTTACAAGATTGTTGAACACGAGTATTATTTAATTTTAATTTTGAAAACGATCTTTCTGCGCTTGCTTTTGTGACTGGCATTGTTATCAAAATTCGTTATAATGTTGTGATAATAGGGAATATAGCTGTTAAATTATTTAAAAATATGCATTTCAGTAGTTCGATTTTAAAGTACCTAGTTTAAATTTGAGTTAATAAATGATGGGGCCGAATAATACGTTTTGTTTGGCTATCAAAGCAGCGCTTCTCCGGGTTCTTTTTTATTAAAATAATATACCAAATTATTTACAAGATATCGAAATGTAATTACCACAATCGATAAAATTCTAGTCCGCGGCCGCCTGCAGGCTGCATTTGGGCCAGGGCGAAGAATGAATTGAAAATAATCAGAATGACCAACTCTAGAAGAACGGACGACTTACAGCTCGGCTCGGAGCAACAAATGATGGCGCCGCACGGCGCCTCTGAGTACCTGGCGCCTGTTTGCGATGTGTGCGGGGGCGGTGCGGCCCTGACCCTGAAAGCATACATAGATGAACCACGAATCACTGTCACACATAATCAGACATATAAATACTGACCGTCGCTTGACATTCAACCGTTCGGGTTTACTCGGATCCGCTCGTGTAGCCCCGTCCTCTTCTGTATGTGAGGTCTGTCTTCTCCTCTCCCTAGACGCAACGGGAATTACCTGGCGAGACATCCTAATCGACTGGCAGAGACATCATACACTGAGCACGCCTTCAAAAATAAACATAGGATGATTTCCAAAATCAAATGAACAATCGATAGTACGACGCGCCCTGGATGCTAGGCACTTTGGTGAAATAATTTTTTTTCAAACACATGAATTTGGCGCCCCCTTGAATTTTTGGACCCCCCCCCCCCCCCCGTTCCCGGATCAAGAACCGGCTGCGACACAGTCACACATCCGCGGGGGAGGGTTGATGGAGGGGGAAGTTGGGTAATGGGGGGAGGGGGGGGGGGTGATCAGCTACCATGCATGGAAGCTAGCTAATGAAGACTGAAGACAGCATACCAATCGTTTTGACCTCCGCGACCAAACAGTTCAAGGCAAAACCGAAAGTGACATTGTAAGCAAGTGCAACTGCCAAGCCTCAAAAAAAGGCTTAATGGCGACCTCTTTGATATGATAGATGTCGCTATTGATAGGCGCTGCGAAATGGAAAGTTGTCATCGCATTATTAAACTTGCGCTTATGAGAAAAGACCTTTTTATCCGTGTCAATTCAGTTGTCTCTCGCTTCAATGGGCGGGACGCATGGTTACATTAACAATCGCCTTTAGCCGGCTCCATATACGTAACTGCGACGTGGGTAAACAGTTATAACAACGGGGAATTACAATATAATGACGTCCACATTTCTTTGTGTGCTCCTCGGCACTTTGTCTATGGCCTAAGAAGATCGATAGCAGTTCTCACATGCGCATAATATAAAGGTAGATGATCTTTAATCGACATGCTAAACATAAAAAAATAGATCGATGGGTGTAAATCAAGATTCGAGCGCAGGGAGTTCCGTGCTGATTATTATTACACTGAATGTACAGTTTGGTTAAAAAGTTTTTCGTAACCCTTTTGTTTTATGCGTAATTACTCATAATTTTATAATGGCATGATTTTTATTTCTCTTTTTACACCACAACTATAATGCTGCCTTATCTACAATTTATTACAAAAGCTAAATTAAATAGGTGATTTCGTGGGTGTTATGGGTGCGATTTTAGGCTACAACGGTTGACAAAATCGGCGACTTTTGTTTGCAGAAACCTGAAAACACTGATCAAGATGGCCGCCGATGATCCGCATCTAGGTACTATTTATGACAACCACGTGAGCATTGAGCATTTGCGGGAGGTTCTACTTTATCCATACATAATTGTGATATTATCGACATCTACCGATAACATGATAGTATGGCACTGCTCTCAAAATTACGTCACATAACACCAAAAGAGGATGTTTACGGAAAAGGCGGTAGTCGGGTGAGACGCGTTCGGTAAAACAGGAATGAACATGTCCATGTGCACTCGGCGCTGGTAAGACTAGCACTGACGGCTAGTTTATTACATTTTCTCTGTTATCTTTTAATTGGATACGCGATCTGGACTCGTTACACCTCATATTATTGGAAATATCTTGCATCATAGATCAGGAAATTACGACCTATCCGATTTCCTCCTCGCTGGTTTCTGCCCACCGGTGTTTATGCAATATTAATTTATTTATGCTTGTGACAGTTTACATTTAACCCCTCAGGCCCCGATTGGCCGATATCGGCCACAACTCAATTCAGGGTGACGGCCCCGTTTTAATTTTATTTTAATTTAATTTGTTTGATTTTATTATGTTTTATTATGTTAATATGTTTCATTTTAATTATGGGTACAGTGGTTTGGCAGTAATTAATGTATTGATGAGACAGTGTCGTAATTAAATTTTTTTACTAATTTTTAGTAACATTTTTTGGGACAGCAACTTGTCAATTGGCTGAGGGGCCGAGGCCTGAAGGGTTAAAATGTTTTTTACGCAGTTCTGGGCATCGTGGTGATGGTAGAGTTGGCCGCGTTGTTGTTGTTAATGGCAACACTCACGCGTGGTTTCTCTATCCTCTATGGCAAACCCAAAATTAAATAATAAATATCTATAAGCCAAACGACTATTTACAAGGGTATTCCCCTGTATTTCCAATAAGTTTTCATTGAAGTGATTGACAATCATTCCAGAAATTAAAAAAACCTTTACTTTTTCCATCAAGATAAAAGCTATGTGTACCTACTTACTAGCTACAGTTTGCGGAGACGCAACATTAAAGAATATTTTTTATACATTTGAACGTTTCTTGTTTATTCATTTTATCGTTCCAATTATTAGCGCCTGTATGTATACCTACTATTATTAAAATTATATTTCTCTCTTTTTCCAGGATCACCACATAGTGCCCTAAAATCCTGCTGCGCAGCCATGAAGCGACCATGGGACTCAATATTAGGTAAAGCAGCAAAATAGAACATATATTATACATTACATTACAGTGAGGGTAAATAGTGACAGTGAAGTTAAAAAAAACAAATATTTGACACATTTTACTTTCCCGGCCTAACAACCGACAAGAAGGGAAAGTATTGTGAACGCGCAATTTTTTTTTCGAGAAGAAGATGGATAAATCCATCTCGACCCCCCTCTCCCTCCCCTCTTAGATTAAGAGACGATTAAGACCATTTCCTGACTAAAGTCTGTCTTTGTGTCTGTCTTTTTTCTCAGTAGCAAAAGTGAATAAAAAAACATTTTTAACTCAGTTTGCTATATATAATAATCTTATACGCTTGAGTAGAGTATTACTTAATACTAAAGTCCTAATATCCAAAAACAATAAAATAACTTATTTTGTGTCATGTACACTTAATAGATTCAAACACTAAAAGTAATGACCCCTTTGCTGAAACATACTGTAAAAATATATCACATTAAAAATATTATAATAAATATTGAGCCCCCTGAGACGATTAAGACCATTTCCAGATAAAAGTCTGCCTGTGTGTCCGTCTGTCTGTGTGTCTGTGTGTCTATGTGTATGTACTCCATGATAGCGCCCAAACGCTTAAACCGATTGAGCTATAATTTGGCATGCAGGCATCATTTGGTCATGGCAAGAGTGGAAAAGGTTGTGGTTGAAATCTGTCCACCAGCGGGCGCCCAGTCATATTTCAATCCCGAATTATTGGGCTTAGAGACTTGAAATTTGGTACACAGATGCCTCGTTGGGCCAAAATCACATTGTGAAATTTTGGTTAGAATATCCTATATACAAGCTACACTAATAATATTTAAATTCCGCCATACATTTTATACAAATATTAACGCCTCGGGCGGGGCTGTTCGTACTCAGCTAAGGGTCAACAGATAGAACGGAACCCAACCGGGTTCTTCCACCGTCCTAGAGGGCGCTCATCGATTTTATTTATGAAATTAATATTCGGATGAAATCAGTCCTTGGCTACTTTCCGGGAAAGTCGGGATCACACAACCGTTTTTTTAACCCTTGTGATGCTACCCGGCTACCCGGGAACCCATCGGCGTACGTTTTGTTGAATATTTTTTTTTCCAAAATAGATTGGTCAAAACCTTCTTGAATCCCCATGATTTGACCGATTCCCTAGCAAAAATTTGCATTCCACATATAAATGAAAAAACTTTAAAAAATTTGCTTTTGAAAAAAAACACGTAATTATCCACCCGGTTACCCACTTGGGTAACCGGGTGGTATACGAAAATCATGTTAAAAAAACATGATTTTCGTATAGTTTATCATAAAAAGAAAGTTTGTTGTAAAAATATAGTAAGTATATATAAAAAATATAGTAAGTATTAATATATAAATAATAACAATATATATTTGTTTGGAATTGTTTATATATTGAATATAATGTATTTTTTTAATTTATTTTATTTGTTGTGTGGGGCTTTTCTAAGGTCTTCATGAGCCTTGTAACACTGCGACCATTGCTGATCTATTATGTTCGCCACCTACTATAGTTCTGCGCTAAGCCTCTCGTCATTTAAGAACTGCAACAGGCTTTTGGCGCCAGATTGTTTTACCTCAGGTTGGAGGTAATGTCCACCCAAGTGGATGTATCTTTTACGCATCAGCGGGCCATACTCGCTCATGAGGTGCAGGGGAGTTTCCTCTGCCCCTTGACAGAACCTGCACATTTTTGTGTCTCGGAGCTTGAGGTTGTACACGTGTTTGTTAGGGCCACAATGCCCCTTGAGCGCCCTCACCAGTATGCGTAGATTGTTCCTATTTAGCGATAAGGCCTCACGGGCCGTCTTAGGGTCGTACCTTAATTAGCGCTTTGGATTGATTCAACCCTGGCGTGTTGTTCCAGTGGTTGACGGATTGATGTAAACATATTTGTTTGAGGTTTGCAAGGCTTTTTGGTACGCCACAGCAAGGTTCAGGGCCGTATAACGTTCCCTTTGCTCCCGTTTTAGCAAGTTCGTCGGCTTTTTCATTTCCCTCGATTCCTGCATGGCCAGGAACCCATCTATGATTACCCTGTTGTTATCGCAGGGTGAGTTTCGGTTCAGTTTGATACGCAGTAGTGATACGCAGTTTTGCACAAGCTTTGAATTAACAGTATTCGAGGCTAGTGCCATAAGGCTGCCTTGCTATCCGATTGGAAATACATAGATACGGTGGTTGGCGTAGTTCTTATGGAGATTGATATCCGCACATTCAATAATGGAATATACTGTATAGGTACAATAATAATAACTATCCCATTTTGCAATGGGATTGTTGAACAAAAGTAATTGAGTTTTCGTTTTTTTGCACAGTAATATACAACTACTGTATGAAACATTACAAATAAATAATTAAATTGCAATCTTTTATAGATATATTAGAAATCAATGATTACAATTTAAACATTCTGTGATTTTTGCTCACAAACGGGCTTATTACAGCGCTAGACTACTTTGTCTTTCTTCTCTTTCGAATAGGCTGCTCGTTGTAAATGTATCATGATACAACTACAACTTTTCTACCATTAGCGTCTCGTTGGTCGTTGTTATCAGTTACCACTTCTGTTCATGGCCTTTCACAGTAACTTTCGATTGCGATTTTCGTTGCATGATTTCCATTACTTGCTGGTTAGAAAATCTCTTCAAACTTCTGTTATTGGCATGGCTAGTTCTTCTGAGAGCTGGCGTAGAAAAAGTCTGCTACGGTTGGTTTTTTTTTGCAAGCATATCATTATTTTCATAGCAAGGAATGTACGCAGCAACACCGGCGATATTCAAAATATAGTAAAAAAAACTAGCAGCTATCTGCACGTTCGAAACTCTCTCAGTAGTGACAGCACGTCTTGCTTCTTCGAGCGAAAGATGAAAACTGAGCTATACGCTGTGAAATCATCCTCGAGTGGTACGCACTTTGCGTCAACAGGGGATTTGACCCAACCCGCGTTCTGCGGTTATTTGGGGCTTCTAATGTGTCCAGCACACAGGCTGGACATGCGTTTGTTGACGACCTTTGGAGTCAGATTCGTTTTACTGCTTCAAATATATAGGCATACCTGGCCTTCCCAGAAAAAAATATACAGTGCAGCTGCGTACGTTTTATACTTGATTTAGGAATCCCAAGGTCACTGTATATCATTAAAAAAATATATTCAGGTAATAATACTTTCCTAGAATATGAATAATTAAATATTGATCGAATGCATATAATTATTTTTAGTTAAAATGGACTTTTACCAAGAATTTCCTAGGCGGGGCAGCCGGGTACCCGGGTACCCGGGTGGCAGATGCTGTGAGGTTTTTTGGGTGGCAACACAAGGGTTAAATAATATTTTCTTACATTTTGTGGACTTAACAAACGCTGAAAGGATACTAAATTACAAAATAAAAATAATTTGAAATAATAAGACTATCCATTTTCATAAAATAAAACACAAAAAAAGAAACACAAAGAAACTAAGGTAAGAGCACCAGTAGATGACCATTTAAGGGCCAGAATTTTGAATATTTAATAAACTTATCCTTTATTTTTATCGGAATTCATTGAGTGAATATTTAGATATATTTCTGATAAGTGTTTATTAAACACACATACTTTTTTTGCTTGTACAGTTATAGAAAAAAAAAATTAAAAAAAAATACTTTTTCAAAAAAAATTGTTAGTAGTTGACCATCTAAAAAATACAAAAATCTAGTAGAAGACCATATTTTGTATCAGTACTTGACCATCCAGATAGTTAAGTTTAAATGGGGTTTAAGTTGTTAAATAAGAGGCAAATTTATTAATACTTAGTGTTTTATTTCAAACAGAGCATATGAAGAAAGAACAGAGCATATTAGAAGTTACATAAAGAAATGTATCTCTGGAACATCGAAGACATCCCTCGTTGAGCTGATCTTTTTTGGCTCAGCTTTTAAAGCAATTACTACTGCTTCCCACGGGTAGTCAAGCTCGTCTTTACGTTCCGGCCATTTCCACAATCGACCATTCACTTCCATCGATGAGATTGTAGCTGTTTCCTTAATAGCTTTTAGTACTTTTCCCGGGTAAATTTTATTTTCGTACTGAAATATGACAAATTCACCACCAACTCTTTGAGGGGGCTTCAGAACCGCAACGTTAGATTCTTGGTAATGGTCAGGCTCAGTTTCTGACTCCTTTACACTTTCTCCTAGAGAATCCTCAGCATCTGAGTCAGAACTTGAACAGAAGTGGAGATTTTTGTTCACTCACTTTATTTTTGCAATCTTTATTTTTTCTAGAGCCTTGACACGCTTTAATGACTCTTTTTCTTCTTTCTTTTTTTGTTTTTCAGCAGCTTTTTCTACTTTTATCCGTTCAGGATCTTTTTGCTTTAACTTCCTTTGTAAATATTCCTGGTAACTTTTACCCGAAACAATAGAAGGCATTCTTTCTTTTGAACGTGGTTTAGGTGTGTCCCTTTTGATACTAGTTTTGTAAAAGAAATGCTTCTTAAATGGACATTAGCAGGTGCAGGATCGGAAGAAGTTCCAGCAATACCGTTGACACCGGAATTTAATTCGTCAGCAACAGCGTTGATTGATGGTTCTGGTATCGTTTCTAGCAGACCGTCAGGAACTAAGCTGATTGCTCCAGTACAGTTTCAAGCAGACCGCCACCGAAACTAATGGCTGACGGTCTCGACAGCAACTCAAGCAGATTCTCTGCAGTGATGACTGACGGAAGTCATCTAAGTACAAAATAAAAAAAATAGCTTTTAGTGGCAGGTTATAACTGACACTAGAGGTGGTCAACTACTAAAAAGAAGTCCGCTACAATTTATTGAATAGTTGACCGCCCCGGTCAATTATTAGAAAATCAAGATAAATTTGAGTCTGTAGTGGACCACCCTGCCTGTCAGCTCCACGTGAATATTTTCATATTTTAAAATACCACTTTACCCAAACAACTCCTTAACAAATAACAAAATAAAAACACTTACCATCAACAATGTTATTAGTCGCTATTAATCGCTCTCAAATCTATCACAATCCTTATGGAAACCAGCAAGAAAAACCCAGATAAACAGCTTACGGCGCGTCACTCTACAAACAACTGACCGCCATTTTGAATATTAACTAGTAGCAGACGCGCAGTTTGCACTGATAGATGGACAGATGGCAGCACTTGTTAGTTAACATGGAATCAATTTAAAAATGTGTCCCAAATTCTTATTTTATCAACTTTAGTGTGAAATGGTCAACTACAGGTACATGGTCAATTACCGGTGCTCTTACCTTAAGAGTAATATTGAGATACTATTGTGATTTGTGATACAGTGGTATAATACAGATAATATAGCGATAGGAAAATCTCCATAGCCAATATATTACAGTTAATATAGTGAAAGCCAAATCGCCAGTCTTAGCCAGTTTAAATGCCGATTGTTTAATATCTGTTACAATCAAAACAAATCCAATTTCCTGCATTTTGACAATGTAAACTACTTCATCTTTAGAAATTTATCCAATAAAACGGCCTGCCAAATTTGGAGAGTTGAATTGAAGTCACATCTTCACCGTGTCATTGGTGAAGACGTGACTTCAAGAACACGTCTTCACTGGTGAAGACGTGACTTCAATTCAATTCTCCAGTGAATTTCTGTTTTTCAACCGAGTTCTTCAGATTGGACTAAGGTATGAATCAGTTCAGTATTTCAGTCGCCGGTCCCAGTTGACCTTGGCCACGGATGTCTTCAGCTAGTTCGACAGCGATCACGACATTACCTATATTTACATATAATATGATGGAACCATGTATACCTAGTACCTAATATTTATTTTGTCGAATTTATTTGCAGGGCACATTCTAGCAATCGTAGTGTTGGGATCAAATTTAACCGGAAGTTCAGGACAAGATACAGACCATGATGAGGCTCCCAGGTCAATTCAGGTTTCGGTAAGAAATACGTAACATTTTATTAAATGTATAGTTGGGGGCGGTTTTTGTCGGTCTCTATATTTTACACTACTTTAGCCTGCTAAACGGAAAATGCATTTCGTCGTTTGGTCCCTATTTCTCAACGGTTGTCCCAAACAAGCTTTCTGCTGGGGAAACACAAGTTAGTGAGCTGTATTTCTATAGAATAGTAGAAATTGCTATGAAATGGCTTCAACGGTTTAGCCGATTGACGAAATAAATAAAACAAACTTTAAATAAATATTACAAAAGAGCGAGCTTATTGCCTCATGGCAATACATTGCATCTTATCCAATCCTAAAGTGGTGGTAGGGGAGGACGGAGCTAAAGGTAACAGGGGCAAGTTGTAACAAATGCTATATATCTTCAACAGAAAGAGATAAAAAATTACACCATTGTTTAAAATGACCGATAGCCGTTTCAGTCCTTTGTGGCAGAGCGACCTTCAGCCAGACCCGCCCGCACCTTCGCAGTGAACAGTTAAGTACTTTAAAGGTGCGTCGATTCTCCAATCAAAGTCTAGATTTTCGTTGTATTACTTTTGGTTTCCAGTCAATATTTGATGATATTTTCTATTGATTATTTTGTGATTTGTTCATAATTTATGTGTATTCGAGTATATTAAGAACTAATTTCCATCGCTTTAGATATTATGGCAATAAACATAAAACATTTGCTTTGGGGTAAGTTGTAACAGTCGTTTGGGGCAAGTTGAAAGCCCTGTTCAATTTATGTTTGCATTTTAAGATTATGGTTTTAATATATAACCTTTCTCATATTTCATTGTTTCGTTATTTCAAGATGAGAAACTATTCCAGAAAGACCAGTCGCGGAGATTTAACCGTGAAAGAAGCAGAAAATATTGTTTGGTTTATATATGCCATGTCACTCTTACGAGGTTTATCAAGAAGATATTATATAAAACCTCGACAACTTTTTGATGCAGATCAGGAAAGCATTCTTGCGAAATATTTGATTAAATATTAAATATTTATTTTGGTCTATAACTACAGAAGTTCGATCAAAATATCAAAATATCTACAGAAGTTCGCAAGCTCGTTTACGATCGGGCGGTGAAATTTTAAATTAATAGCATTCCAGAAACTTGGCATGAATACGGAAGTATTGAATTTGAAACAGATTACTTCGCTTCATTTCTGAACATAAATCCCGATCTCTCGATCAGAACTCCAGAAAAGCCACTAGTCTGAGCCGCGCGGAATTTATTGTTAGGAGTTGTTCTATTGAAGCATAATCTACCAGTATCACGAATTTAAAACCTAGATTAGACTTGGGGAAATTGTTTTTCAGGTGAATTTACCAGTCTACTTTTGGAATACGTTTTACGGGTCCTTAAATCCCAAGAAAGCAGTAAATATTCGAACGTTCAACAAAAAGCTTTTTTGTTAATTGAGCAAGGGAAAGTTTTTTTTCTATGAATAAATAAGTTATATGCATAAAATCGAAGACTATCGTTGTTTGACATTATAAATAGGATAGAAAACGAATTTACCGCGTGAAATTTGTAGCACTCGACGTTTCGGTGACGTTGCAGCCGCCGTTTTCTAGAGTAGACTGTCTACCCTAGACAACGGCAACTCTTTCGACATGTTTTTTTAAACTTTTAGGTAGTTTTTAGAGTATTTTTATAATTATATTCATTAATTCAATTGTTAATCATTTCAGGGAGTACCAGTATCAAAAGGCGGGTGGCGACCGGTGGTGGGCTCAACGGGTCTCGGCAACTACAACTACCTTCAAGGGCAAACGTTTCCAAACGGTAAAATACACAATGCAAACTTAACACCTCAAGAATCCAAAATGTACCCTGGAAGTGTTGGCGCCTCTTCCCTAAGCGGAGAATTGTACCCCGGAAGCGTCCTCAGCACGTCCGCCAGGCCGCACATGGTCAGAGACTCTAACAAAATCACATCGATAGCACAGACATACAAGCCAACAAACTTATACAGTCAGAGCAACGTGAATTTGAACGCTCCAGTCAACTCTTACCTGAATCCGTTCTCGCCCAACGGCAACGGGAACATGAACCCGATGAAACTAACGCAAAACCTGCAAAAGGACATGCGCTACCAGCAGGGATATCGACCCATGACGAAATATCAAGCGCAAATGAAGAGAATCAAGCAAAATCAACTGCAGGCAGCTATGATGCAACAGTTGGCCAGCGGGCACTACCACCAGACGATCCAAACCTCGTACCACGGGTCTTTGAAGAAACCGTTCGACGGGTACCACAAACCGGATTTGTTTCTGCAGCAGCATCACAAAAGCCACGATAAACCGCAGACATCGCAGCAAGTCACCAAAGCCAAACAGCAGACCGTGCAAGTGAGCACTTACAAGCCTCCGCTCAATACACATTTTCAACAGTATGGACTGAAAGAAGAATCTTTCGCTCCCATACCTTCAAGTATTTTGGGTAAGAATTCATATTAACCTAAAAGCTGATTTACATTGAGTCAGTTACTGACTTCCAATTCAAAACAAGTCAATGCTGACCCAGTACTGCCATCGAGTAAATTGATTTCAAGTCAGTATGTGACAGTGTCAGCCTTCAATATTCCCGCTATATATTTTGAATTCAATCTGCTCCCCACACCAAAAGCGCCAGAGGCACTCACTAAGTGTAAACGCCAAAGTCAGTAGTTAGTCAGTCCCTGGAACTGTAGGGCATTGTAGGGTGATGTGGCATCGAGTGGAAAATTTTAACCAGCATAAATGACACATTTTTCCCCACTGACTTTAATAACAAGCAAATACCCTAAAGAAATACCTACAACTGACTGACTGTGTATAGAGTGTGAGTTAGTTCTCGGCGCCGATACTGATGCTTGTAACTGACTCAATGTAAATCTGCACTAATTATACGCACTGACGCATAAGTATATAGACCTAGTATTCAATATGCGTTGCAGGCAAAAAACAAAGAGAAAGAGCATAACAGCAATACTGTGGTTTGATTTTTGAATCGATAGGGAAAATGACGTCCACGAGATGGTCATAACTGTATCATTTGAACATGGACAAGCCACATTGAACACATGGACACGCCAAAAACAAATGAATGCTGCAGCATTACTAATGCTCGTATAAAATGCCAATGAATGAGTGCAGTGCAGACAGCAAAATTAGGAGGTTACCCTGCAATTAAGTCATATTTGTTTCTGAAGATGTCTGGAATCCATATGACAGCCCTCCATTTTTCTTCAGACTTTTCCTCTTTCTTGATGTTCCTCGTGTCGGCAACCTTTTGCGATCTTTTTCTCTGCTTGTCTCTGGCACCAGTGACGTCATATCTGCCCCACAGACTTATAAGTACTATACCGCGCGACCAGCCTGAGAATGCGTCAGCCGAATAGAAAGAGACAGCAGCATATGGTACTCCTCTCTATCGTATATATCACTATGGCAACGATTCCACGCCATAAATCTGCTATGCTATGGATAAACGCGCATGCGCAACTAGACAAGGATAGAGGGAGTCTCATATGCAGCTATCTATTTCTATTCCGCGAATACATTCACTCACAGTCCACCTTTGCACTTTAGCGCTCTATTCTATACCTTTGATCTGCCCTCATCGAACAACCATGATAGATGACCCAATTCCGTCGTTGATACTCATTGGAACCGGGTAGAGATTGCCTTGATTTCAGACATCTTGAGAAACATAATATTAGTTTTAATTGCAGTTTTATGTGTTTCGTTGTGATGTCTGGAATCCATATGAGATAATTCGTTTGTAGTCACCTAGTGGTTAGGGTATTTTTTATTGTTATAATGTGAACTGCACTCACTGCACTAATGTGAAGGAATTTGCGCTGTTGTATGACTAGACAACACATGCTGAAATTTTATCAAAATGCCTTTCAGTATACACTTGCATTCAGTATAAGCTATTCAGTTAGTGTCCCCTCTGTAGTAATACTCCTTGCACAGCTAGATATATTTTTACCTGGCTGTAAGTCGGCCTTAGATCAAGGCCAGTACAACTAACGCCATGAATAAGTCCTACCTATTATTCAAGAGGTAATTAGACTTTTAGTGGCCCGTGCCAACAAGGATTTGACCTTCAAACCCTAAATATGCTTTGTGCAGGATGACTCAAAAGTCAAAAAAATAAGCTTCAGACTGGATTCTGGAGGTCGATTATCCTGTCGGACGCCGATAGTGCCTATAGGCACTTTGCGTCGTTTGACAGATCTGCACGTAACCGTTTCAACCGACTCCTATATTTGTTATATAAATATATAATATACATGACTAACAATATTAATTACTTGGTAACAAGGGGAATTTCATGAAAAAACGATATTGTTAGTATTTCTTTACAAAATTGACTAAAAATTGCATTACAGTTTTTTGCATGCAAAGGCTGGCTTTCGACCGGTTAAATGTCTCCGCAGTATCATTCTCCTGAAAGTCTCGGATGCAATATCCTCGTCAGAAATAACTCTTTACCAGAATATCTCGGAAGATGGCCCTTATTGTAGAATTAACAGATTTTGAAAATGTCATCACCAGAAACGGTTTCACTATTCAGGCGGTAGAAGTTGGCGCTCATAGCTTGCCAGCCAAATTAAGTTTCACCTCTTTAAAGATCTTAGTCCCTAATAGAAAACAAAACTAAAACCATCATTTCCACATCTCAAATTAAGTTGCTTCCAAGGGGGAGTGAATGGATAAGGTGCGGCAAGACAGCTGTAGGCTATGGCCAGTAATATTCTCCCTTTTAGGGTGAGTCCACATCTAAGCCAATCGGCTCGATTGGCAAAAACGTTTGTCGAATCAAACTGTCAACAAATTACAAAAGCAACGTCTGTTGCCTATGGCCAGTAATATGCTTCCACATAGATCGCGATTGACTTGATGGCCAAAATGTTTGTCAAATCCAAATGTCACACTGTTAACAAATATCAAATGCAACATCTGTTGCCTATGGCCAGTAAGTAATATGCTCCCTTTTAACCCTTCAGGCCTCGGCCCCTCAGCCGATTGACAAGTTGCTGTCCCAAATTTTTATTAAAAATTAGTAAAAAAATTGAATTACGACAGTGTCTCACCAAAACATTAATTACTGCCAAACCCATAATTAAAATGGAAACATATTAACATAATAAAACCAAACCAATTAAATTAAATTAAAATTAAAACGAGGCCGTCACGCTGAATCGTATTGTGGCCGATATCGGCCAATCGGGGCCTGAGGGGTTAAGCTGAGTCCACATCTAGGTCAATCGGCTCGATTGGCAAAAACGTTTGTCAAATAAAACTGTCAACAAATAATAAATGTAACGTCTGTTGCCTATGACCAGTAATGTGCTCCCTTTTAAGGAGAGTCCACACCTAGACCGATCGGCTCGAGTGGCAAAAAGGTTTGCCAAATCAAACTGTCAAACTGGCAACAAATGACAAATTCAACGTCTGTTGCCTAGGGCCAGTAATGTGCTCCCTTTTAAGGTGACTCCACACCTAGGCTAATTGGCTCGAATGGCAAAAACGTTTGTCAAATAAAAAAAATCACAGCTATAGGTGGTTATCTTAATGCTTCAGCCGCGAAAATTAATTCATGCCTACTTTATTTCTTTACTCCACAGGTAGCTTCAGTTCATTCGGACACGCATCAGTGAAAGCGCGGGAACCGATCAAAAACAGCGCAAAGAGCAACTACGCTCAACCGACACCGACCAAGCAGCCAGTCTTCAGCTTCAACTCATCGCCGACCAGCAGTAGCTCAGCTGTCTCCATATTCCACTCCTCGACGAAAAATCCCTTCTCCAACGACGGAAACAAGTTCGGATTATCGAACAGCGGATTCATAACGAACTTGTACCCACCGCCCAGACTGCCGTCGGACGGTAAAATAAAGGAGCAAAAAAATAAGAATGCGGATAAGAATAAGAATGTTGGGACGTTTTACCCTAGTCCGCAAGATCTGCAAATTATCAAGGGGCAGAAGACGACGGCGAATCCGCTCGATAAGCCGAATCAAACGAAGTATTTCTTCAGTATTAGTTCGTTGCCGAAGCAGCAGTCGTACGCATCGACGCCAACTTCTCCGTCAACGTTCGATCCGTTCGACTCGCAAAGCACGAACGTGGTTCCGGAAAATTTACTGGTTCAACTACCACCGCCGTATCTACATCAACAGAAACCAAAAGTCGAAATAGAAGTCACTAAAGAAAACATACAAACGTATTTAAGCAACGTCCCTCCTATAAAATATAACAATAATTACGAGTTTAAATATATACCGAGTTATAATCCCTCTCAAGCGACTACGCCGAAGAGCGTTGTTCCGTTCCGCGCAACGTACGAAGTGACCGAAACGTGGGGCAACTCCGGCGAAGCGCACACCCAACCCACCTTGCATAGCTGGTTCAACCCGGCACAGTCGTTTAAACAGTATAACACGATACTGAGACCAAACTCCCCACCGCCGCCGAGCATCTATCAAGATATACGTCTAGTCCCTACATCTTTCTTACCACCACCGGAAAAACCAGAAATCAAACCTTATTCAGTTCGTCCCACAGTTCCAGATATTAAAACAAAAGACAAAACAAAGGAAAGCGAGTACAGCACAAGTGACTATAAAGAAAGCGATTACAACAACGACTTCTTCTCGCAGCTTGAAAACTCGCTATCTTCAACCGCTGACACCGAAGTAGAAACCCACAAACCAGTTGAAATCGTAACGACGAAAGAATCATTCATTCCAGATCCTTACAGCATAGACGATCTCGAATTTCTCAATAGAACCACGCCTGTTACCGAAGTTGCTACGACCATCCGGTACGATTCAACATCAACGCTGTTGAAGAATAAGCGTAGACGTCCAATACAACCGTATGAAACGACGGAGTTCCTAATCCCCGATGATGATGACGCTGAAATAACGACTGTCCGGTATGAAACGTATCGAGAACACACGTACGAAACTGAAAACGACTTAAGAGTCGGACCGTTACCGACGTTACCGCCCAATAGACATTTCAAGAGACCATCTCCGCAGCAGTCGTCCTCGGTTCAACCGACGCAAGCCCATTCAGACGGAGAGAAACGTAAACGCTTGAAACTCAGACGTCGCCGACCGGTGCGTCCGTCGTCAACGACCGAATGGGGGACCTCACCGGCGACGACTGACAACCCAATGGAGGATGCTACGAAGTATAAGAGGCCGCAAATGCGGTTTCCGGTAATGAAGAAACCGCGCCCGACAAAGCCAACGGCCGCCTTCCAAACCGAGACAACGAGTAGCGCGCAACCGACCATCGCACCGACAACCCCCATGATTCCCAAAAAGCGACCCATCTCCAATTTTCCAAACCGGCCCCGCCCAACCACGATGATACCCGAAGAACCCAAAATCGAAGAGGATAGTACGATGAAGTTAAAACCGTTTGAAATATCGGGTAAGGAATCGTCGATTATGAAAATAGCAAAGGATTCACATAGAACCCAGACGAGAACGTCGACCACACCGGTCAATGAATTTGACATTAATGAGGCTCCTGATTATACGCATAAGCAGGATGAAAAAGATACTCCGACGAGTGACATTGCTGTGAATACATCCAGTGAAGATTTTACACCAGTTAAGTTTGAAACCGATGATGCTAAACCGCTGCCTGAAGCGGATATTAGTAAGTTTTCAGAGTTTTTTGAATCGACTGCCACAACTGTAACCGAGCAAACATTAACAACTGCTATAAACGATCTCACGAAAGATATACAAGTCGAGAAGATGACCAACGAAATGGACAACGGCGAAAACGCGACAGAAGCGACGTCAACAATGGCAAATAACAAAACACCGAGAGCGAGAAATAAAGGAACAAAGTACGATAACAACCGCCCGCGTTTCAGCGTTAAAGACTATAGGAATAGACTCAGTCAGTATACGTCGTCGACGACGACTGAAAAGACGAACGATCAGATATCGACGAGGATTCGTTTCCCGAGTCGACGGTTCCCAAATTTTAAAGACAACTCCGACGTCGATATAATTCCGTCGGCGTCGGAAATTGAGATATCAACCGAGGTGCCGCGGAAGAAATTTATTCCGAAGGAACCGCGTCATAAGTCCACATCGACGACGGTCGACGAAGAGGTAAGCGAAACTCCGCCAACGGAAAAGCCGGTAAAGAGGATACGTACGACAACTTTCGCATTTGAAACCGATGAGAACGAAGTGATAACGACGAGATCCCGGCTGCGTAATAGCCCGAGACGCGATCAGAGCAGAATAAAAACAACGACCGAAGAACCTAAAGAAAAGCAACAGAAGATCAGCAATGCATACGCAAACGTTAAACGACTAAACGGTTCAGCGATTCGTAAAAAAGGACAAAACGGCGAAGATTTATCATACAATATAGTTCAGGACGAACCAACTAGGAATGAATCGAGTACCGAACGGCAGAAATCTGAAACTTCGATTATGAAAATAAGGAAAGAAGAAAAGAAGCATGTCATAGCGGAAGATTTAGATAAAGCATCTTCAGAGCAATCGAAGAGAGTATCGGATTTAACGCTCGCCGCTAGTAAAGATTACAACACGCCCGGATTATTCAAGACCGTGTCGCCGACTAGTCGGAGAATTCCTAACTATTTCACTATTGCGACAGATGATCCTATCCTACCGATCGAAGCGTTTTTCCCGCAGCTGAATCAAAAGAAAGAATCATAGTATTAAATTCTTAGCGTTAAATAATTTTAGTTTCATGAATCAGTCCATGCATTTTCAGTGTGAAAGGGAATTTATACCAAGCGACAATGTAAATTTGGTTTCGGAAAAAAATCATGACAACATTGTTAAACTGTAGGATTAACTATTTATTTATTAAAAATAAAACAAAGTTTAAATTAATTGTTGCTATTTATGATGTATTATAATAATATTAGGATGACCAAACTGTAAATAAATTATTTTACAAAGCAGGGTTGTTTTCATTTATTTACTATTTAAACACCATTTTTACAGCGGCTTGATGAATCGTCGTGTCTAACGGGTCTGAAAAATAAAAACAATAAAAATTATGCAAACTATATAGACATATAATGTTCAGTAGTCAATGCTCAGAAACGTCACAAAACGGGTATGAGCGCGGTGGGACAAAACGCGTTCTCAACGAACTGAATTTACACTAAAATCACAGTGCAACCACCCCCTGTTAGGTATGTTTGAGAAAGACGGATACATTCTATATTGTACGTATATTCAGTCGTGCTTCTCGCAGTCTAGAATCCCTAATATAATTGTTTGTATTCTGGGGGCATTTAGTCGAGTGCTGTCATTGCTCGGATCTGTGCTTCTCTTCGGATATTATATATAGCTTCTCTTCGGATATATGAATGAAAATAAATAAAACGAACTAATAAATTTGGTAAAGCATGTACGTAAATGTGTTTACAATTTCTAGATAGGGTTTCGTATTTTGAGATAAAACGTCGATATCGCTGAATAAGTGAGTTTTTTTCAGTTCTCCAACTTTCTAATAATTATTCATAATTATCTAATTCTTTTACAAAATGAGGTTTTAATGTTTTATATTTCAAATTTCAATGCGATCATTCAACAATTCTTCTTTTCATGATCCATCAAGTAGTTTCTTTCTATGATCGTTTTTCTAAAGTGCTATATTTTTGACCTTCAACTCTCAGAAATGACAGGTGACTGCCAAGATTTACACCCGCCGCTTGAGGGGTTAATACGATGTCCCTGGGCTAGAGAATATACAACTTCAACGTCAACACAAATCTTCAAGGTCACAGCTAAAACTCAACCATGTAAAATTTATATCTAATCCTCTTAACCCGCTGAGCACGTAACATCCATTTGGGGACATGTATGGCGGCCGCCTACAATCCGTAACATCCGATTTTGGATATCGCGCTCGCCGCTGCGAAAAATGCAATTTACGATTCGAATCGTCGTACTTTAATGCTTTCTGACCGCGGGACGACATGGCCAAATAATCTTTCATTCGCCGGCCAACGACGATTTAACCGATCGCCGATTTAAAAAGTCAGCATTAGACGTCAAAACAGCAGTGTCGATCGGCCACCCCGCGGCGGCGTATAGTTCCGCGAAATGTTTGTTTTGTGAAGTGTTTTGTGGATATAAGTGCAGTGTATACCGGATAAAAGTGAGTAATTTCCATTTTTAAGTAGTTTAGGCATTAGGATTATTCAATTTAGACAATCCATTTGCTGTTTTTCACGAATTTTCGAAGAAAACACTTTGGCAACAACACACGGCTCGCGAAAAAATGGCCGTTTTTATTTTGTAATGTTTGTGAAATATCCCTATATATCGCGAAACATGACGTAATGTCGCTTTAATTTACTAATAAAATAGGTATTGCTTCATTTACATCCTAAGTTATCACATAATTAGGCGTATTTTGAACATTATATGTTGTTTTTCTAATATGGCTCGCGAAAATGAAACTTGTTTTGATAATTACTATGAGAGAAAAAAGTGCGATTTTCCATAGTTTTTCGATGAAATGTGACTCTTTGGAGTATAGTAATTAGTTATTAGACATATAATAAGTCTATGATAAGACAATATAATTGAAAAAATCTAACGAATTTTATATTATGGGCATTCAAAGTTTATTATTAGGTTCGGACGCGGAAACTCTCAAAACTTTAGATTTTTCTATAATATCAGACAAAGGTCAAAGTTCTGGTGTGATTTCTAAGAAGAAGTGATGTAGTAATAAAGTTATTTTGAAAGAATTTCATATAAAAAAATACCATAAGTAGTCACAAATTAAAAATTAAAAAATTTTTTTTTTACGAGAATACATAAAATTTTTCTTGGCTGAATAAATAAATATTTTTTCCGTATTTTTGTATGCAAATAAGTAAAAAAAAAATATCGTTTTGGTAAAGCATTTAATAAAGAACATAACTGTATTTACAATTTTTGATATTTACAAAAACTGTATTTACAAAAAAATCGAAATGATTTTATAGGCGAGTTTTTTTCAGTTTGCCAATTTTGTAATATTTATTCATTATTATCTTAATTGTTTTACGAGATAAGGTTATAATGTTTTATATGTCAAATTTCAATGCGATCATTTTTCTCTTTATCTTTTTTTATTCCGTTTAGTGGTTTATAAGTTATGATCGTTTTTCTCAAGGCCGTTGACTCGCGTCGATTTTTTGCGCGAATATGTCGCGTGAGTTGTATGTAGGTGAGTTTTTACCTCGCAACGTGAGGGGTTAAAAACGTCCTGCAAAATAGAGTGGTGGAGATGTGGAAACTACCATTTGAAGTGATTAATGCAATCTCTATCAATCAATTAGAAACAGACTCGACTTGTACACAAAATCTTATTATTATTATTTTTTAAGCTGCCTGTCCTGAATAAATAATAATAATAATAATATATACTTCTATAATAGTATTAAAACAGTGCTTACATATTTTATGCTTTCCTTTGATTGGAAATCTGAGTGGAAGACTAATAGGATCTGAGCAAATTAAAACAAATGGACTATCACTTTCGCCTTCAGGATATCTGTAAAAAAAAAGTGATGGTGATACCGATGATACCTAAGTATTAATAATATTTTATTAGACTATTTAGTAAAATATTTATTACTTTTTAAATTTATATGGTTGGTAAGCGTATTTCAGCTGCCAAAAATCTTCAAAGTTCATTCAAATATTTACTTTTTATTGCCTAATCATACACTCCTTTTTGACAACACATCAGTTTGTCGTTTCACAATGACAGATGTAGTTTGTCCATTGCTGCGGGCGGATGCGCCTTCTCAAGATGTTATAACGACTGTTGTCGTCTTGCCATCAGTTTACTGGGGCCTTTCAAAGTAGTTCCCTCTTCGATGTGGCTACCGAATGGGAGCTGAAACATGAGTTGGGCCGACCACATCACAAACTGGTCATCAAGCCATAACTGCATTGAACCGTTGGGCTCCTAAATGAAAATAGTTTGGAGGTGTCAACTACAACGGGCGCACCTGTCAGCCCAGACTGGTATAACGATATATGATTGATCTTTCAGCCATGGAAAGAACGTAGAGATATGAATTAGAACTCACGGAGCGGTTTTCACCCGCGTCCGTCGCGGTTGCGGACACGCAGCGGCCGTAGAATGCAGATATTTTTGTAAAATTGAGTCGCACATTTCACAATGCGATTTACGCCTGTTAAATCCCGGCTACCGCAGCGTCTGCCGGCTACTATAGTCTGCGCGCAAGTGCTAGACACTGCCTGAGGTGCGTCTCACCTCGTCTCTCACTCCCGTCTCCCTCTCTCACTCCCGTCTCACCCCTGTCGCACCTTAGGCGGTGACTAGCTTTTGCACGCAGACTATAGTGGAACCGCGCGGGCTGCGGTTACCCTCAAGCTTGGCGGCCGTTGCCCGATTCCTGCGGGCGCGCGGGTGTGGCTGTTGACAATCTCGATTAACCGCACGGCTAGCGATTTTCTGCCCTCAAATTTGCGGGTCATTCCGCAACCGAAGCGGCTATATGACTGCGCAAACCTGCAGTGTCGTGAGTTTTGAAACAAAACATTTGACCGGCAACCGCCGCGGGCGCGGTTGAAAACCGCTCCGTGAGTTCTAAGGCATAGACTAGAGACATAGACAGTCCACTATCTAGCTCCGCCAACTGGCCCTGAACGACTTACGCGAGACACTGAGAAGCACCCAGCGGGCCACCTTGCTACCAGTTATGACCGATTTCTCCATCCTCCTGACTGATAATAGGTTCGAGGTCGCTTGCATACCTCTACCTAATGTAAGCGGCGATTCAGTTCGAATTATTGCGGACCGTGGCATCCTTTGCCCGACTGTTCACGAAGGATTGCGTAGCCGATCGGTCGCTTCAAAAGAGGCTGTCATTAAATCAACAGCGACCCCCACTCTATAGAAAACAAAGTAGTTTCCAGACGAAATGCAGTCGATTGGTTGATTCCCAGGGGAAACTGACCCACAGGGCACATAGTCCACCCTGGCTCGATCTTCTACTCGGAGGCTACCGGATATGTGTTGACCCGTGAGTTGGCCCAACAAATAAACAACTAAATGGCCCAACTGCACTGGGCCCGTTAGCACCCCCTTAATGAAAATATACCTATAATTAATTATAAGCTTACTTTTCACGATAATCCTCTTGCGCTAAGCAATCTTCTACGATGACACAGCCCAGAAGGCACCCCGTCGGGTAACTCTCTGGAAACTTTATGCTGTCGTCTTTATACAAAACGTTATAAGAATGTTCTAAAGTACGGATAGTTTCTGTATCCGGCTGCTGAATAGTCGATGCGATCCATAAACGGCCTCTGTGGGACGTGTACCAAGTCCTTCCTTCATGTCTATATAAAAAAAGAGGAAATTACTAGGGATGTAAATGATTACAATTACGATATGATTTCTCGACGATTATTCGTATTTTCCCGATTACTCAGAATCGTCTAATATTGCCGCGATTATCGACAGAAAAAAACATAAGAAACAGGTTAAGAAAACACTGATGAATCGTATAAAAAAAAAAAAAAACCCAAAAATGCTGATACCTATAACTAGAAACTCTCAGGTTTCCCTTGAAGTACTAAGCGATGAAATCTGTAGTGTTTAATAAAAAATGATTAACCCGTTGAGTATGATACGACCAAATCTGGTTCTGAAACAATTATCCGTCGAGTATGATACGACCAGATCTGGTTCCGCGTTTTTTTCACTTCTTTGACGTTCTCATATTTATTCATAATTATCTAATTGTTTTACAAAATGATATTTCAATATTCTATATTCGAAATTTCAATGCAATCATTGTGCAGTTGTTTTTTTTATGATTGGTGTAGTAGTTTCGTAGTTATAGTACTTTAAGGTCGATGTCGCCGAAAATCCTGCAAAAGAGACAGATGCATCCATGAAAATACCCATTTACTCCAAGGGTTAAGGCAGCAGAGGATCAGGAGCCTTTGTCCAATATTGCATACAACATAGCTCACGACAAAGTACAGTTTTATTTATGTATACCAGGACTCCCAGGAGTTTGGCACCCACCAAACTTGAATTTAGCCTTACAATGAAATAGATTTTGGGGGGATAAATCCCATTGATCCCCCTTCCTGGATGTATACCCAATATGCCTGATGTATACTCAATCTTCCGCAAATCTCTGACCCATGACAATAACGTCACAATAATAGCTATTACTCGAACCCATGATTATATACTTTCATATCCATTACATACAAGGGTATTTTTAATTTACCAGCATTGAAGTGGGTGAATCAGTACGAGCTAGTAAGCAACTCTTGATAAAAAAATTGAGAAAAAGGGTAACAAAAAAAAAAACTTTTTTTTTTACAATTGACGAATTTAATTTGTGAATAAAAGTTTGACATGCGTTGAGTGCGCTGCGCCATCTAGCAGTAGTAAAATATCGAGAATAAACCGATATTTTACTTATCGCTAGATGGGGCAGCACACTCAGCGCTTAAGAGCCCGTTCACATATTTTTTCCAGAAAGGCAAGAAAAGTGGATTTTTGGCGTTCTAATTCCAAGAAATAAAGAGATTTCTACAAACTTTAATTACTGAATTACCTGGACCATTTCTTGATGTTGACCATAGCGGCCTTTAATTTTAGATGTAACGAATATTATTTACTTATTCAGCCCATTTTCCGAAAGTCGTTATTCGTAAAACGCTCGGAAGGCAAACTTTGAGCTCCGTAATACAGTAATATCACTACAACGAAAACCGTATACTATTTTTTTTTATGTCCGTCATGTATTCTTGATGTACACTACGGCTTTATTTTTTCGTTTTTTGACCACATATCCAAGGTATACATTACTTACAATTACACAAAATTAAAAAAAAATCTTCCTGTATCATTCTAATTTTCTCAGAAATAAAATAAGATTCTTATATAATACTTATACTATATTAAAGTTCACTCTTTTAGCAATACGACATAATATAAATTATTGTCATTAGAAAGGAGAAAACACTGCAAAAAACAATTAGAAATTGTGTATATATTTGCTTGCGCAAGAGAAGAGCGCTCAGTGCCGCGGTTTTTCTCCCAGGGTTGAATAGTTATTTATTTATTTATTTATTTATTTATCCTATCTTTTATAGTTACATCCAAAAAAAAATGCATTCATTTTTTCAACTCATTTTAAAAGAATACCTACGCTATTTTGTAATACGGCTCTTAATGTACTAATTTTCAAAAAAAATAAACTTTCAAACTTCAAAAAAAAAAAACTACATTTTTTTTATCAAAAACTGCTTTTTTGCTCGTACTGATTTACCCACTTCAAGAATGGCTGTTAATTATAACTCATCTTGAATAGCGCCAGTGTCCGCGCTGTTTATATTGTCCAGGCGCTCGCTGGTAGATGGCAGACAGCAGATAGCTAAATGTGTATTATTTTTGTAGTTGTACTTATACCAAGCATTTTTTTCGGAACCCTGGGCCGGCACCCGAATCACTGCCTAATGATTACTATTGCTGCAGGTGAAATAATTAAGATTACAATCAAAAAGAACCAAAAGACATTTTCCAAGATAGAGAGTAGACCATTTTCCGAGATAGAGTAATAACACGGCCCAGTGTCATTGTGCTTAGGTCGACTGATCTTACATTGTAAGGTTACGGGTTTGGCTAGGTCACCATTTTCCGTTGGGATAAAATTAACAGAACTGCATTTCAATTCTGTCGATCGAATGCAATAACAAGATACACACTTACAGTCATGTTACACGCACACACACACACACACATTCATAAACACTTTATAGTAAGGTTGGTTGTAAGAGATTGTCGTATAATAATAAACCTGCACATTGTGTAATTTCGCAATGAAGAGTAGAAACAAACAAACATACCATTTTCTTATTTTCCAGAGTAGATCAGTGCTCCTTCTAGTTCTCAACAGTCAGAGTAAAACCCCGAGACTAGTGGTTGAATGAGATAATGCCCTCAAGAAATCTCAAGAGGATAACAACAATATCTTACATGGGGGAAAGAGCATAGTGAAGTCAAGAGTGTATGTGCAAAATTTTGTAGGTAGTGCCAGCATCGACAACGCTTTGGAGTATGTACTAAGTAAAATTTTAGCTGCGAAGTCGTAGTACTGCGTTGAGCAATCTAATACTCTACATAATTAATGATATTACTATAATATTAATTCGTACTGGTAAGAAAAATAAATTAATTTATAAATACTAACATTTTGATTCCTGCGACTAAGAGCGATGCCCAGGGTTGATGCATAGATAAACACTTTCCAGCGTCTGCCATTAACTGCAACCCTGCATCCTGCACCCGAGGAATACTCAGCATTTGAAGGCCGAGCCGCTTTCCTGACTTTCCCGCATCTTGAGCAGTCACCGAATAATCAAACTGGAAAATAAGTTGTGCTATAACATTTATGCTATCTAAATAAGATAAGACGAATTTACCGCATGAAGTATGATCTACCGCCGTTGTCCAGGATAGACTTCAGTCTAACTTGGACAAACGGCGGTTGCAACATCCCCGAAACGTCAGGCGCTACAAACTTTAAGCAGTTGATTCGTTTTATCTTATTTATAATGTCAAACAACAGTGATAGTGTGCAATTTCATATTTGTGCTATAAATTAACTTGAAGAGTTTGTTTGTTTGAAAAGCTTTATTGCACACACAAAAGAATACGATGTGGTGGGTCTATTGCCAAGTGGCAATATCTTCCGACCATACCGCCAAGGCTATTGTGACTTAAGGTTTATATGGGCAATTTGATTTACAAGTAATAAATGAATACACTTACATAATAGTCATCATAGTATAAAATATAAAACAGCGATTAGTAACGAATGCCAACTCGATATTAAAGGGAGGAGCGGAATATAAGGACAAGCAAAGCAGACGGGAGGGGAAGGGGGTATTCATGAGTTGAGTAAATGTCTCTTTAACGATTTTCAAAACCCGCTCAGGTTTTCAAGTTGTCTTATCGGTAAAGGCACGGAATTCCAGAGTCGGGCCGCCTGCACTGCGAAAGTCCTAGACATGAAAGTTGATGAATGCTGAGGTAAAGCCAGTAATAGATTTTCTTGAGAGCGCAATGGAAGGTCATGGAATGAAAGCGGAGAGAAGAGATTATACAAATAAGTAGGACATTTTGACTGTAGTACGCGGAAGAATAGGGCGAGTATGTGAAAATCCCGACATCGTCTAATGAGAAGCCACTCTATTTGCCTGCGAAAGTTTGATATTTGATCAAACTTCTTCAGGGAAAGAGTGTCACGACAAAGAGGGTAGTTTTTTAAGTACACAGTGGGCTCGATTGCGTTTCTTCGTGAACTAAAATCGGAAATTAGTCCGTGTGAACGAGACAGGGCAATACGCTAGAGCGGAGTATGAGATGACCGGTTGTCACTTTTTCGCATTAAAACTGCGTGCCAAGGTCAAATCTTACACCGCACGAAATATGCTTGAATTTATTCGGACGAGTATAAGTTCGGCAGGTAGTATTTATCGACGATCGTTCGTGTCATATTCCGCTCTAACGTATTGCTCTGTCTCGTTCGCTTGGACTAATTTTAGTTTTAGTTCACAAAGAAACGCAATCGGGCCCAGTATTGCCATATATCTAACGAATGTCTGGACGGCTCCGTGCGCTAAGAGAAACGGTACAGATAAAAAATACTAATAAAATTTGGTAAGTAATAAATGGTGGGTGAATTGGGCATAATTTGCATTGCGTTCGGCAGAGTGCATGCACAGTATTGCCAATTGAGCCAACAGGCCTAGATGTATATGCGCTGCAAGAGGGATTTCAAAAATATCTGAATGTTGTGGCATTTTTCCAAGATCTTTGATATATCTGTGTAAAATTTGGACCAAGGGACCAAAAATTTGGTTCGAAATAAGCGGGAATTCGATATAAGCGGGTTTGATATATGCGGGAAAATTAGTACTATCAGCATAGGAACATTCAAGAAACTGCAAAAAATATTCGATATGATCGGGAATTCGTTATACGCGGGTTCGATATAAGCGGTTTTTACTGTATGTATTTTTTCATGGAGAAGGTTTTTACGATATTCGCTTTGTTATAACTTACCACTACATGGCACTGCAGAAAATCAACTTTTTTTTTAATTTTAATTTTAATTTTATTTTTTTATTTCGGAAGTTATGTAGTTTATTATAATTTTATTGGTGTTCTCCTTAGAACAGACTCTGCCTAGTTAGGAGCAACACAAGCTATGTTAAGTGCTAACGGTGTAATTTTTTGTGGACCAATAAATAAATAAATAAATAAATTATTGAATACCGTTCAACTGATCATCATGGAAATTGGTATACATAGACATTTGACCCGCATAATATTTTTGCGCTATTAACTCTATTGTAACTCGCCACCAGATAGCGCTGCAGCACATCAACTTATATACTATTCCCGATCATCATGAATTTGGTGTACACCCGGCTATAATACGAGCAACGCCCGGTAATACCACTAGTCTATATATATATATAAAACAAAGTCCGGTTTGTTCGAACACTTATAAATCGAGAACGGATGGACCGATTTTCATGATTTTTGATTTGTTGTATTTGTCTCCGTCCCGAATAGCAGAATAACTATTAAAAACAAAAATTGGAAAATTGACGAAAAATTAAAATAAAAGAAAAAACATTTTCCCATACAAAATGTAAATCCGTGTTTTTCTCATTGTCAGTTGTAAGTGGCATATTTACGTGTCGGCAAATCATCCGCTTTATTTGTTCTTGCGTTTGATAAAACAACAAAAAATGTCGTATATCACAAGGTGCTTCAATGAAGCGAATTAAATCGAGTGCATATCATGCTGCACAATATGTAAATAGTTTAATTCAATCATGTCTAGCTGACACGCGATTGATATACTTAATTTTTATACTTTTATATTTCTTTTTGTGTTTGTGTAATAAAGTAGTGAACTTAGTATTTATTTTGTATTCATTGTATTACTTTCATAAAATCATAAATTAAGTTCAGCAAATCTGACATTCATTGACTGTAGGCGGTACGAAGTTCGCAGGGTAAGCTTGTATAATGATATCGTGTGAACAGCCGTTTGGTGAGCCAGCGCAGCACGCGATATTGCAAGAACGGCAACGAATGTATTGAGTTAAATAATATTTTTTATCACTGTTATCCAGTAATATTTTATTTCAAAATATTGCCACACTGTTTGCGGGTCGGACAATATATTTTTTAAATTTTATGTTCTGGACACCGTAATCCAGTGCACATCAGCAAATTGCTAATCAACTCCAACAGCAGCAACAAGAACTCACTTCTGGTATGAAATTTATATCGGGATGTATTCCACCATCGACATCCTGTCCAGAATTGATATTTGATAGTCCCGTTTTTCTCATCAATTCGCTGATTGCTTCCTCGTCCGGTTCACCTTCGAATGTTTTGTCCTCAAGAATTTGGCGACCTGAAAAAAATATTTTTTTGAGCTGTCGTCTACATGTTGCAAACCTTCTCTAAGGTGGTTCAGTGGAATTGGCAATTCAGATTTTATAATATTGCCAATGATATTGGGATTTTATAATATTGCCAATGAATGCGTTTCTTCGTGAACTAAAATCGGAAATTAGTATGTGTTAACGAGACAGGGCAATACGCTAGAGCGGAATGTGAAATGAACGGCTGTCACTTTTTCGCATTAAAACTACCCACCAAAGATAAAGTATCTGAATCTAACAATGCACGAAATGTGTTCAAATTTATTCAGAAGAGTATAAGTTTGACAGGTAGTTTTTATCAACGAGCGTTTGTTTCATATTCCGCTCTAACGTATTGCTCTATCTCGTTCGCTTGAACTAATTCAGTTTTAGTTCACAAAGAAACGCAATCGGGCCCATTATGAATACAAAACTGAATTACACAGTGCAAAAACACAGAAGCAATCCTCCATCGCACAATAATAATGAATACTAGCGACGTTCACTAATATGCTATATCTTGGTACCCTTACGTCCAATAATATTCCATTTTCCCAAGAAAATATCCCAACCTATGCTTAAAACAAACTACATCCTTTAACCTATCTTGACAGAATGTTGGATAAAAAATAAGATTCCATCTCCTATCTTGACAGAATATTGGATAAAAAATAAGATTCCATCTCAGCAACTAGATAACTATAACACCTACTATACTATAAATAACAACAGCCAAAATGATGGTGTCATAGTTTTCTCGAATAAATCCAGAAATATAAAAATCGAAGAAGTAATAATGCCAACGGCAAATTGTTTAAAAGCTATTATGAATAACTCAATTACCATACTAGCAATTTACAGATCCCCTTCTAACCCAATAAAACCTTTCATAGAGTCACTTTCAGATTTAATAGAGGTGAATGGGGGTAGAGACTGTGTGATTGCTGGCGACATGAACGTGAATATCCTAGAATCGAATACTATTACCAATGACTACCTGAGTATGCTTGCGGAATTTGGAATGAAATCAACAATCAATATGCCTACTCGCAAAAACGCGTGCCTTGATCATATATTTACCTCTATTAAAGCTGATACAATAGGAATTGTTTGCCTTAGTGAGCTTACGGATCACTTTGCCACTATATATTTATCTAGAAATAACAGTAATGTTCTAAATTGCAACGTTAAATCAAGAGTTAATATTATTGACTATAAAAGCATATGCAAAGAAGTTGAAGGAATCGATTGGAGTCCATTACTCTCCATTACTGATACTAATGAAGCTACTGACTATTTTATAAATATTTTAAAAAGAATAATTGTAAAAAATACCAAAGAGAAATATGTCCCCCATTCCGAAAGGAAAATTAAGCAATGGATGACTCCAGCACTACTTAAAAGTATAAGACGTAGAGATAAACTTCATGTAGCCCTTAAATTAGATCCGTCAAATAGTATTCTAAATCACGAGTATATCAGAATTCGAAATACCTGTAAAAACATTATAAATAAAACAAAAAACATGTATTACACTAAGAAATTTTCGGAAAATGCTGGTATTTCAAAGATAACTTGGAATCTTAATAATGAATTAACTGACAGGAGGAAAACAAATTACACAAATATAAAAGAAGTAAATATTGATGGGAAACTGACGTCCATTGGTACATGTAATACTAAAGATGTTGCAAACTATTTTAATGATTATTTTTCAAATATAGGATACAAGCTAGCAAGGAAAACACTGGATAATAACCTTGAAACTACAGAATCAAAATTGTCATGTAACCTAAAGAATGTAAAATATCTACACGAGACTATATTTCTAAGGCCCACCGATAGCAGTGAAATTGAAACAATCATTAAAAGTCTAAAAAATAAGACGTCTACTGGGGAAGATGGTATTTCTGCTAAAATTTTTAAAGAATGCAGCAAAAATCTGATAAACCCGATTAGATATATTATTAATATAAGTATATCTTCTGGAGTGTTCCCCCGTTGCCTAAAAAAAGCTGAAATTACTCCAGTATTTAAGGACGGTTTAGCTAGTGATGTTAACTGTTATCGGCCAATCAGCATATTGAATACATTGTCGAAAATTCTGGAAACGGCGGTCAAATCGAGGTTGATGTCTTTTCTAAATAAACATAACCTATTATCTCCTACGCAATACGGATTTCGTCCTGACAGGTCTACGCAGGATGCTATTGCGTTTCTATCCGATAACATAGTAAATAGTCTGGATGAAGGAGACAAGTGCCTTGTAGTATTCCTGGACCTTTGCAAGGCTTTCGACACAGTATCGCACAAAATTTTATTAAGTAAATTAGAAAAAAATGGCATTCGTGGGAAAGCATTGCAATGGTTCACCGACTACTTGTTTAATAGAATACAAGTTACGAAACTAAATGGAGCACAGAGCGTCGAAGGTCGTATACGTTACGGAGTACCACAAGGAAGTGTCCTAGGCCCGATTTTATTTTTAGTATACATAAATGACCTCTCCAACATTACATTAAAAGGAGGTAAAACAGTTCTATTTGCTGATGATACTGCCTTAATTTTCCGAGGGAAGACCTGGTCGACGGTTTACGAAAACGCAGAACTTGGTCTAAACAATATTTATATTTGGCTCCAGAATAATCTATTAACATTAAATAGCGAAAAAACAAACTATGTTACCTTTTCTATTACTGGCAAGCAGGACTTTATGCACACAGGTATAAAAATTCATACATGTACCCCAAAACCTCAAAATCATTTATTATTTAATATGCAATGTAACTGCACAACTATACAACATAAAACTCAAGCTAAATATCTCGGTCTCGTATTTGATAACACCCTTAAATGGGATGCTCATGTAAACGATGTGGCGACTAAAGTAAGGAGACTTATATACGTGTTTAAGTTACTTCGGAACGTGTTAGACTTAAAATCTCTCAAAAATGTCTACCATGCCCTTGCAAATAGTCTAATTTCATACGGTATCCTAGGTTGGGGAGGGTCTACACGTAATGTTTTAAATCCGCTTATGACAGCGCAGAAGGCGCTTCTTCGGGTTATTGCCAAAAAGCCTCGAAGGTACCCCTCAAATGACTTGTTTGCAGAGCTGAAGATATTAGACATCAGGCAGGTATTTGCAAAGACAGTCTTTCTTAACTACATAAAAAGTAAAGATATTCACGTTAAAGCTGAGCATAAAATTTCAACGAGGAGCGCCACAACCTGTAAACACATTGTACAGAAAACCCGAACATCCTTCGCCCAAAGACACTTTGGCTTTATAGGGCCAAAAATTTATAACCATCTAAAAGAATCGATAAAAACATGCCAAAACACTAAGTCAATCCAATTAAAATCTAAAATTACACAACATTTACTTCAACTTGGTAGAAATGAGGTGGAAAAGGCTATAAGTTATATTTTAAAGTAAAGGTCTGCATATTATTGTCATACATTGCACTACACTTTATAGTTTAACCCCTCACGTTGCGAGGTAAAAACTCACCTATCACTTTTGAGCGCGACATATTCGCGCAAAAAATCGACGCGAGTCAACGGCCTTGAGAAAAACGATCATAACTTATAAACCACTAAACGTATTTAAAAAAGATAAAGATAAAAATGATCGCATTGAAATTTGACATATAAAACATTATAACCTTATATCGTAAAACAATTAAGATAATAATGAATAAATATTACAAAATTGGCAAACTGAAAAAACTCGCCTATAAAATCATTTCGATTTTTTTGTCACAAAATACGTAAAATATGCAAAAATTGTAAATACAGTTATGTTCTTTATTAAATGCTTTACCAAAACGATATTTTTTTTTTACTTATTTGCATACAAAAATATTTATTTATTCAGCCAAGAAAAATTTTATGTATTCTCGTAAAAAAAAAATTTTTTAATTTTTAATTTGTGACTACTTATGGTATTTTTTTATATGAAATTCTTTCAAAATAACTTTATTACTACATCACACTTCTTAGAAATCACACCAGAACTTTGAGCTTTGTCTGATATTATAGAAAAATCTAAAGTTTTGAGAGTTTCCGCGTCCGAACTTAATAATAAACTTTGAATGGTCATAATATAAAATTCGTTAGATTTTTTCAATTATATTGTCTTATCATAGACTTATTATATGTCTAATAACTAATTACTATACTCCAAAGAGTCACGTTTCATCGAAAAACTATGGAAAATCGCACTTTATTCTCTCATAGTAATTATCAAAACAAGTTTCTTTGCGCGATTCATTTTACAAAACAAGATATAATTTTCAAAATACGCCTAATTATGTGATAACTTAGGATGCAAATGAAACAATACTTATTTTGTTAGTAAATTAAAGCGACATTACGTCATATTTCATAAACATTACAAAATAATAACAACCATTTTTTCGCGAGCCGTTTGTTGTTGCCGAAGTGTTTTCTTTGAAAATTCGTGAAAAACAGCAAATGGACTATCTCAATTGACTAATACTTATGCCTAAACTACTTAAAAATGGAAATTACTCACTTTTATCCAGTAAACACTGCACTTTTATCCACAAAACACTGCACAAAACAACCATTTCGCGGAACTATACGCCGCCGCGGCGGTGGCCGATGGAGACTCCCGTTTTGACGTCTATGCTGACTTTTTAAATAGGCGATCGATTTTATCGTCGTTGGCCGGCGAATTAAAGATTATTTGGCCATGTCGTTCCGCGGTCAGAAAGCATTAAGTACGACGTTTCGAATCTTAAATTGCATTTTTCGCAGCGGCGAGCGCGATATCCAAAATCGGATGTTTCGGATTGTAGGCGGCCGCCATACATGTCCCCAAATGGATGTTACGTGCTGTGCGGGTTAATACTATTTATTTATTTGTTTTACAAAGTTCATATTACGACATTTTATATTAATATTTATTTCCATGACCATGCTATATCAATATTTTAAATATAATTATAAGTTTAATTTGCATTCGCTTATCTATTTTCTATTTTATCATATTTTGTATTTTTCATTTTAATATTATGAGCACATGAATAAATCTTTTCCTTGGTACGGGCTATGGCCTAGTTAGGCAGATTCTGCAACTAATACAATTGTAAATTTATATTTTTGAATGAATAAAATTATTATTATTATTATTATAAACATGACCAAAACTACCATCACAGATTTAAGGCTGATTTACATTGAGTCAGCTACTGACTTCAAACTCAAAACGATTCCAAGTCAGTACAGCGCTGTTGCGTCAGTGCTGACTTCAATTCCCCGTACCACTTGCGCCAGTGGCTGATCAAGTATAATTTGTCGAAGTCAGTAGTTGGTCAGTCGCTGGCACTGCCTGTTATAAAAATTATTAAAATATTTAAGTTCTTTAATGTTATTTATTTATGTTTTTTAAAAGCTGCGATTTCAACAGAAAAATGTGATTTTCTCAAGAATGTCTTTTGTGGACGTTGTTTCTGGATAACTCATGTATGGGTATTTCTCTATAAGCTCGTACAGGTCCCATACAAATGCTGTCCTGGCAAAAAGATGTTAACATTTGCCGAAAAACCGTGTTCTATTTCGAAGAAAATTAACTATTATTTTAGTTAGATAAGGAGGCCCACTGAATTTATACGTATTTTCCAAGTTATTAGCGATTTCCAATAAATGCCAGGGGACTGTGTATATCGGTTCAATTTCACAATGTTATAACTGATAAAAAATAGTTTTTTAAGAACCTACCGATCAATTTAGACATAAATAATAGAACCATATAAATAAAAAAATATATATAGAGAGATAATTAAAGTAATTAACATAAATATTATTACCTACCAGAGGACTGTGTGTGGTAGCGGTCCAAACCCGTGTTCACCTCACAAACGACGCTCTGACACTAAACAAAATGGCGTCTCGCCGCCGCATTCGGCAAGGTTGCCAACTTAAAAACAATTGCGTTTCGTGTCACTCAAAAAAAAGTTTGTAAACATTTTACAGTTTTTTAATATAGCTTTAATTTTTTGGCAGGGGACTGTATGAAAATTCTGGGGACAAGTTTACAGGACTTTACTAAATAAATAAAATACGTAATGAGACCTTGTTTTACGAAAATAATATAATTTAATTATTTTTCTTTATGATATCAACTGCCAAATGCATGTAGTTTCAATAATTTCTTTGTAAAACTCATTTCTAGGTGGGAATACAGTGATGGGGACAGCCAGGTGACTGTGTTTTTAGAGCTTCTATCACGTCAGAAAAAAAAAATGTTATATGGTTCTAAAAACAATGGGCCCGTAAAGTTTCAGGGTTAAAGTTTCCTTAGGAGTGATTTTTATTTAAATAATTGAATTTTGTATTCAATCGGCTGTCCCAACCCAATTGAACAAATTGGGTCGCGACAGCCGATTACCAGCTTACAGAGGAATGCCCGTGTATTACCTGCAAAGTCGAGGGTCATTTTCTTATCCAGCCTCGAAGCGTGTTTTTTCTCTTCCAGCTCCGTCTTATACTTTTCAAACTTCTCCCTCTCTGTCTTGCTGAGCCAGACGGATCCGCTGTTGAAGTAATCGCTGTCGTCATCCGTAACTTTAGTTCTGCTCTCGCTCGTGCGGTCGTACTCTAGCAATCGGTTCCTCTCGGCTAAAGCGGCCTCCCAGCCTTGCGGTCGCTTCTGTTCCATCAGTTTATTGTAGAGGGCGGACGACTTTTTGGTAGTCATAGTCAGCAACTGTTGTTCCTCACGCGAGCACACCTGGTGATGAAAATTGAAGTATCCATTTCCATAGAAATGTAAATACAAAATATATGTCATATTAATAATTACTGTCGTATAAATACAGGCTGCTAAGCATCAAATATTTAAAAAAATATTCAGAATCCAAACCTAAACGGTGCAATGAAAACTGGCAATTTGAAATCGACTGTCGAGGTGGTTTGACATTATAAACAAGATAAAATGGATTTCAGCAAGAAAAATCGCCGATCTGCAAACACATATTGGACAGAGGAATCACGGTATACTGAGTTAGAAAAGAAAGCGCACTCTCGAGTGCAAGTCTGCGAAGGAGGGATAGGGTGCGAGGAAGTGGGCAGCGGGATATGTAACGGCATACAGCTGTAATTGGCGTTACGCACGATTGAGGGTTGACAAATTTCTGGTACGTTTAAATATCTGCCGCGACGGCGGAGTGGCGGCCATATGCAAATTCGTTGTACGATTTCGGCCGACGCTTGTGGTACGATTTCAAGTAATCATATTACGATTTGTGGTAGCCCTTAGGATTCATGTCGTCGCTCGCTTCGATTTCTATTAAGAGAAGCTACTTTCCGTATACTGTGGCGGAACTAGCCACTGGATGCAGTTTCAAATCCGATTGTGCTATCCAAAGAACAATTTTACTTTCCCCTCATGACCCGGGAAGGGGGGGGGGGGGCATGGCCAGGCAATTTGAGTTTGAAATTGTCTGACTATTCCCCTACTCCCAGCATCTGTCCGATGCTGGGTTTGGCGAACGGTTTAGGGAGTAGCGCAGGTCGCATTGATCCCCTAAACAAGGCCAGGGGACTATACTTCTCGAGGTTGCCGCCTGTTATTGACCAAGTGCCCTAGGTAAGTGGTATAACAAAAACCCCTGGCCGGCACTCAAGATCCTAACCCTTAGTCCCATCCCAATCTCCTCAACCAATCCCACAGTGCCGAACCAGGCGGCACCAATCTACACCCAGGCCCACACAGCCTCTGGGGCACCAAAACCCCCCACAAAAGTGTACCACACCTACCATGGGCGGGTAGTGTGTGTGTTACCCCATCAGCTCAAAAAAAAACCTAATGGAAGCACAAGCAAAAGATATTTTAACCCAGGAGGGTACCACAATCCCTTCCAAGGATAGTGGAGAATCCCCCACCGAGCCCAGCTCGGTCTGCCCCTCATATTCTGGGGGGAACACCTCGTGCCACAAAACAGGTTCAAGCCTGGACCTGTCAAGCCTCAAAGAGGCAATACCATTACCATCACAAGACACCGCCGTTGTGTCACAGTGGACCTTAATCGCTCACAAGCGCCCTTGCAAAAGGGAGACCACTAACACAACGGCAAATACCAAAAGCAAAGGGCAGGAAGGCAAACCGGAACGCAGTTGCCTTAATAGGCGCGCGAGAAGGAAAGACTTTCAGCCCAAAGTAACCACACCACACACCGATACAGGCACCGCAGCAGCTCGCAAGCGCGAACCTGTACCGGCCACAGTGGCAAGACCACAACCAACACCACCACCACCCCGCCAGTCAAAGAGACGGCAAAACCCGAGAGGTTTTCGCAGTAGGCGGAACGCTGCGAGGACTCCCACTGCTCCTGAAAAGGAACAACTGGGGACCGGGGCTGGGCCAGACGAGAAAGTTTCTTCGAAACGAGCTCGTCTGGACGAGACCCAGTCTCCTAGAGGGGAGTCCAAACGCGCAAAAACCGAAGCGAAACCCAAACGGGCGATGAGTTACGCAGATGCGGCTCAGTCACACATGAAGGTGGCGGTCATCACTGTTCCGCCGAGAGACCTGTCACAGGCTCAAGCAGAGCAGCTTAGGGAGACTATCGACGATAGCATCCTACAAGCTGTACTGTCTCCACCCTCCCCGAGCGCGCACGCCCCATCTTTCCGCGGTCGCCCCTTCCTGATGGACGGGGTATTAGCGATGTGGTGTGAGGACGAAAACGCGCTCAGCTGGCTGGAAAACGCAGTCATGACAATGGCATCACCCATACCCAACACCACCCTGGCTGTCATCAGGCAGTCAGAGATGAAGAAGAGGCTCAAGGCAGGGCTTCTTACCCATACCCGTATTACGGACGCAACCACACTACACAGAGTCCTCTGTGCCCAAAACCCGTGGTACAAAGTAGACTCGTGGCAGTGCTACGATATGTCTGTGGATGAAAAGCCTCAGGAGGGTGATGCAAGAGAAAAGGTGGTTCACCTAATTCTTGGAATCCCTGAAGACCAGAGGCAAATAATCCTGGACAGAGACCGCCGAGTAGCTCATATGTCGGGAAGTGGGTATATCCGCTTCTTCCCCACAGAAGAGACCACAACGGCTGAGACAACAACCGCAGCGGCGAATCCGGAACAATCCACTTCTGCCCCCCAACGGGAGGGCAGAGGTGGAGGAATGGAGACGAATTCGCCACTGCGGATTGATGGATGCACCAGTGACGAAGATGACGTCCTGCGCAGCCCATAGCTCCCTCTCTCTTAACGTCATCCAAACCAACCTCCAGCACAAACAAATAGCGGCGGCCACCTTACGCAGAGTGCTGGAGACGAACAACCAGACCGTCGCCATGATCCAGGAATCCTGGATCAGAAACAACAAGATCTGCGGTCTAAACAGCATCGGAGGTAAGTTAATGTTAGACACCTCTGTTGAAAACCCAAGAACATGCATCTACATGCCTAAATCTTTAGCAACCACTTTGCTTAACCAATCGTCCCATATCGTAACCCCCGTAAAACCGATATTAGAAGGTACACACATTTACTAAACAAAGCGTTAGGAGACAAACAACTAACTAACGCAGCACTTAGCACAGAAAACATAGAAACAAACGTACAGATCCTAACTACAACCCTTTTAAGTAGTTATGAACTGGCATGTCCTGTTGTAAAACCTAAAGACCCAGGAAAAAGCTCATGGTGGGGGCCAGAGCTGGAAAGGCTACGTCGAGGACTCAGGACACTCTTTAACCGAGCAAAAAATACCAGAACCAGTGAGGACTGGGATAAATATAAAACGGCACAAAAACACTACAAGAAGCGGATCAGATTCCGGAGAACAGAATCCTGGCAAAACTTCTGTAGTAGCATAAACTCAACGAACCAAGCCGGAAGAATAAAGAAAATCCTAGCTAAAGGTGAGCCCAACCTCCTAGGCTCCCTAAAAAAGGAAGACGGCACTTACACAAACACAGATGTAGAAACCAGCTCAGTACTCCTGGAAACACACTTTCCTGGATGTCAAATCACAGAAGAAGATTCTGAGTGGCCAGACGAAAACTACAGCACACCAACAACCCAAGAATGGGAAGTTGCAAACAAGATAGTAACTACGGACAAGATAAAATGGGCCCTGAAAAGCTTCAAACCTTTCAAATCCGCAGGGCTGGATTGCATTTTCCCAGCACTACTACAATGGCAACCAAGCCATGCAACAAAATACTTACTACCAATCTATAGGGCCTGCATAGCGTTCAAATACATTCCAAAGGCATGGAGAGGCGAAAGTAGTCTTCTTACCGAAACCGGGAAAGGAGGACTACTCACACGCTAAATCCTTCAGACCTATCAGCCTAACGTCTTTCTTACTAAAGACGTTAGAAAGACTGATGGACCATCACCTAAGGGATGGGGCACTAAGAAATAAACAACTACACCCACAACAACACGCCTACACAAAAGGCAAATCAACAGAGTCGGCACTACACATGGTGGTGTACAAAATAGAATCGGCTCTAACAAATAAGCTGTCAACACTCGCCGCCTTTATAGACATAGAAGGCGCTTTTGACAAAACCATGCACAACAGCATAAACCACGCCCTACAGGAACTTAAGGTGGAACCAGTCACCATAAAATGGAACACGGAGCTGGTTAGCAAAAGGGCGGTCCAGATAGTGATGAATACTACCACAAGAGCGAAGGTAGTTAAAGGATGCCCCCAAGGGGGGGTCCTATCACCACTTCTATGGAACATAGTAGTGGACAGCCTCATAAAAACACTAAATGAAAGGGGTTACACTACTATTGGTTATGCCGACGACCTAACAATAATGATTAATGGAAACGCAGAAAATATGCTATGTAAAGTCATTCGCTCAGCTTTGCAGATAGTAGGAAAATGGTGTGACGAACATAAATTGTCAGTAAATCCGAAAAAGACAGAACTCATCCTCTTCACCAACAAGAGGAAGTTACCAGAACTACAAGTACCAAAATTATTCAACACCAAACTCTCCCTATCTACAGAGGTGAAATATCTGGGAGTCATCCTTGACAGCAAATTAAACTGGGCGAGTCATATCGAAGCCAAAACAAAGAGGGCCTGCCTAACTTTTTGGCAGTGTCGGAGACTAGTGGGGAAAAAATGGGGTCTCAACCCAAAAATCACACTCTGGCTGTACACATCAGTCATCAGGCCCTCTCTGACTTATGGATCAGTTGTATGGTGGCCCAGAACACAACTGACCACAGTGAAAGCGAGACTCCAGAGCCTGCAACGCTTAGCGTGTGTAGCAGCCACTGGATGTATGAGAACCACACCATCGGCCGCACTAGAGTGCCTCCTAAACATGAGACCTCTGGATCTTGTCATCCAAGAGGAGGCTAAGGCAGCCGCTCTAAGACTAAGAGCAAATGGACTGTGGAAACAAAACACAGAAACACCACACTCAAAAATTCTGAAACGGGTTCTAGAAGAAATACCTCTTCTGGACGCACCCATGGACAGGATAAAATGCCATCATGTCTTTGATCGAAGATACAATATCCAACTCATTGCAGAACCAGCAGATCACTCTGGTACAAATGAAGTAAGGATATACACAGATGGCTCCAAAACCACTTTAAGGTACCGGAGCCGGCGTCTTCTCAAATGATCTAAACATCAAAATATCAACTACCCTAGGCAACCTAAATACGATCTTTCGAGCAGAAGATCGTATTTAGGATCGTAATAGTGACCCTGCAATCGATTAAAGGGCACAGCGACTCACTGGGAAACGATGCGGCAGACGAACTGGCCAAAAGGGGATCAAACGAAATATTATATGGACCGGAACCCTTGATGCCCATTCCCCAGGCCCAAATAAAAACATGGCTACGCAGGAACACCGAAGAAACCCACCTTACAGAATGGAAAAAGAACGCAGGATGCAGGCAAACAAAGAACGCGGTTCCGGAAGCGTCCAAAAAACTTGCCCGCAACCTCACCAGATTAAAAAGGGACAAAATCCGTAAAGTCATAGGTACTATGACAGGCCACTGTCCCCTAAACAAACACCTGTTTACCATAGGTGTGACAGACAGCCCTCTATGCAGAGGATGCATGGAGGAAGAAGAAACGCCACAGCATGTGCTCATGGAATGCAGGAGCGTGACAGAGCAACGGGCAAGAATACTACAATCTCCAGCATCTGTCCCGGAGGCCTGTAGCAACCCAAACAGGCTGCTAACCTTCTGGGACAGCCTGGGTTGGCTGGAGTAACATAAATAGAAACATGAGCCACGCACAACGGCCCAATCAAGAGGCCAAGTGCGGGAAAAAGCCCAGACTAACTAACTAACTAACTATGACCCGGGAAGCCATTACAATAAGGAGAAACCCAAAATTCAATAGAGACGCCGGTTTCAAACTCTCTACTACGTGAAACTTTGATCTGCAATATAATAGCATCCTATTACAAAAAGCTTTCCTTCGTAATACAATTAAAAGGTGAAACGGAGAAGACACCTGAAATTCACTATGGCGTAGGACTCTTCCAGGGTTGCTGCCTCTCTCCGGTGGCATTTAACATTGTTATCAACATTCTAATTGATACCCTTGTCGTAAAAGAAAGTAAATGGGGATACAGGTTCAAATACGGAGACAAATACATGGCGGCTATCCTGGCATTTGCGGACGACATAACACTATTAACCCGCAATCCAAAACAAAACCAAGCACTTCTCAAAGTAGTAGACGACTATTGCGAATGGACCAATGGAATGAAGATTAAACCGGCAAAGTGCTACTGTTTGAACTTAGTAAGGAAGGGTACAAAATTTATCTCAAACGACCCGGGTCTGACAGTGTCTGGTAAAACAATCGCAACAGTGGCTGATGAAGCTCCTTTCAAGTTTCTAGGGAAAAAAATCACTAGCAGAGGAAAGGAGCATCCCACCGAGGACATTGTCAAACTTTTTGATGAGTACCTTTGCCGAACTGACAATCTTCCCCTCCTTGGTACACATAAGGCATGGATCTACGATAACTACTTGACATCAAAACTTTCATGGCCATTTCTTGTCTATGACTTCTCTAAGCAAAATCTTAATAAATTAGACTCTAAAGTGACCAGATCCCTGAAATCATGGTTTGGCCTGGCTCACCCAGCTGACCCATCAACTCTATTTAGATCTCACAACAACTTTGGACTAAACATTAAGAAACCGTCAACGTTTTATCAAAAGGCGAGAATAGCCAAACGATGTATACTCAAAGACTCCAATGATAGTGCCATTCGAGCCCTACCGAACACATCGCTATCAGATAAAATGGAATCAAGACTCGACTTCTACAAATCATTCCAAGTTGGTATCCGCACTAATAGAGCTGGACTGGGTATGGAAACAGCTAAGTCTGACAAAGAAGTACTGAAAGATTTTGCCCAGGAGGACATGGAGCAAGGTTTCAAACTGCACGCCTTGAACTTAGAAATGCAGAATGACTGGTTGACTGTGGGTGACTTCTGCATCCCCCCTGCATTGAAGTGGAAATCCCTAATATACAACTGGTCCCCTGAACTGCTTAAGTTCTACCTAAATGCGTTCCAACTTACTCTGCCTGACCCGAGTAACCTAGTTCGGTGGGGGAAATCTACAAATAAAGTATGCCCGACGTGTAAGGAGTTCATAGGCACTGCCAAACATTTGCTATGTGGTTGCAAAATACTGCTTGACCGAGGCCATTATTCCTATCGCCATGATAAAGTCCTCCAAATCATCAGAGAGGCTATCAGCCTATCTATTGCACGGACCAGAAAAGGGCAAACGAGCAATGGCTTCAAGAAGGTCAACTTTGTAAAACCCGGAGCGAAGAAGCTGCCTAAAGATAGGACTAAACCGTCCTCAATTTTGGGAGCAGCAAAGGACTGGCAATTGCTGATGGACACACATGAGAAGCATTACCAAATGCCTTCAGAAATCTGCACCACAGCTTACAGACCGGATATTCTCATATTCTCAATGGCGACAAAGCATGTTGTACTTGTCGAACTTACAGTCCCATGGGAAAGCAACATACCGAAGGACCACAACTTCAAAGTAAACAAGTACTGCAATTTAGTAGACCGGATAGTGAGAAACGGATTTAAGACTGATCTCTTCGCCGTGGAAGTCGGAGCAAGAGGACTACCGGCGAAGTCACTCTACAGCCTCTTCAAGAATTTAGGCCTGCCAAGAGCGGCGCTGAGCTCATACATGGAGAGAGCCTCGAAAGCGGCACTGGAGGCATCCTACAGAATATGGATAGGTAGAGAGAGGGAGGCCGAGGGCGGGACTGGTGGTTCTCCGCGTCCTAGTCATCGCAGACTAGCTGATGAGGGCTTGTAGCGAGCCGAAACGTCACGCGCGCTGGAGAACTGTAGAGCGGCCGCTCACTAGTCCCACCTCGTCCGACACCCTCCTTTATTGCCAATGGGCCCGGATATGTTCGGTGAAGCCATTGAAAGCTGAGTTCAACACCTTCCTTAATGCCCATTGTCAAGAGCAAGGACGCGATACAAGATACAGTGAGTGTTGTGTGCACAGCTGATTTCCAATATTCGCATGAGCCGATGCCTCTCTACCACTATAATCTGCAAAGTAACAGCAGCAGTTTGCCGCCTACCCGCAGAACAACAAAGGATGACAATTGACAGCACTTCAGTCTCCTTAGGACAACGGCGGTTGCAACATCGCCGAAACATCGGGTAATACAAACTTTACGTGGTAAATCCATCTTGACTTCTTTGTAGCTGTTACACAGTTACAAAGAAGTCAAGATGGATTTACCACGTAGTTGACAGTTTATTACGCTGGTCTAACCTTCGGGTCTATTTCTATAAAACATATTGAAAATAATGTTCAAACCTTTCAAATTGTGTTAACATAAATTGTGTAATTACTAAGTCCAGGATTTGTATATGTAAATGCAAATTTAGATTTTTCCATAGAAACGAATATTTTCTCAATGTTCTGATATTTTAAGGGGGAAAATACAGGTTTTATATTCTATGTATATTGTCGCATTTCCCATAAATCAAGGCAAAAGCCATTACTTCAAATGTTTGCCCTATTTCCATCAATATTTTCAAAATCTTTTAACAAGCATCAAAGCTGTTAAAACGTTTAGCGAGAAAAATTGGCGATATGCGAACATATTGGATAGCGGAAGCAACCACTGGGTGCAGTTTCAAAATCCCATTGTGCTATCCAAAGAACAGTGTTACTTTTCCCGCATGATCCAGGAAGCCATTGAAATAAGAAGAACCCCGAACTTTAATAGAGACGATGGTTACAAGCTCTCTACTAGGTGGAACCCTCTTCTTAAAATGTTTTCAATGCCCATCGCCAAGCACAAGGACGTGACACAGGATAAAGTGAGTGTTGTGTGCACGGCGGTTTTTCAAAATTCGGAAGCGCCGACCTCGACACCCCATCACCGTTATACTTTGCGGAGTAACAGCAGCAGTTGCCGCCTACCTGCAGAACAACGGATGACGATTGACAGTACTTTAGTCTACCCTGGACAACGGCGGCTGCAATGTCGCCAAAACTTCGGGTGCTACAAACCTCACGCTGTAAATTCGTTTTATTTTATTTATAAGGTCTTCATTCATTTAGCTAATATCAGAGTTAGTCACATCGGGATGGAAATAGAGTCTCTTAGATTTAGAGTGAAGTACTTACAAGGTCTCCGCAAAATAAACACGGACCGGAGCCTTCCTGCTGGCAAATAATTCGGCCGCATTTCAAGCAATTGTTTGTTAACTTGTGTCGAGTTGCTTGACACTCACAGCGATGGCGACCTGCAATTATCAATGGTCATTATTGATTATGAAAAATGGTATATAGACAATAATATAAATGGTAAGTGGGAAAAATGGTATGTAAACTGGCAATAGAAGTTGGAGAGTTCGCTACGGATAATTCCTAATTTAGAATGTCTAGCTTGGTACAAAGGATATATAATATTATTGATTTTTTACATGGTTTAAATGAACGATATTTATGCATTAACCTATACGGTGCGCAGGGCGTAATGGGTCGGTTGCTAAAATCGCCAGACGTTAACATTGAAACGCCAGTGTTAAAAAAAGTACTGTCTTTCTCTGCACACTCTACGGGTTAATATTTATCATGTGATACAAGGGACGCACTAAAAGTTTTAGAACCGAGGAAGTCATAGAGGAAAAAAATTGGTTGTGTCAAACCAAGACTGTCCCGGAAAGCAGACAAGACTTCCCCCCTAAGTGTCAACCTTCAAACCCCCTACCCCACAAACTCAACCCCTCTCCTGCCAGCAGCCATCCTCCCCCCCCCCCCCTCCTTGATATTGTTGGTTTCAATTATGATTGCAAATGTAGTATATTTGAAATATTTTCGTGGTATTAAAATTGCTATTTTCCAATATGACGTAGCATTTTCTTAAATATGGCAAAATTTAAAAAATTATTTGTATCGCTTGTATAAGAGATATTCCAACCAATATTTTACAATATGGGCTCAACGACGCATCTGTGACTAGCGCACCCCGGTGGACCGATTTCAACCACAATCTTTCAACACTTGCCATGATCAAATGATGCCTGTATGCCAAATTTCAGCTCAATCTGATGGAAAGTTTGGGCGCTATCGTGGAGGAATACACACACAGACTTCAATCTGGAAATGGTCTCAATCGTATCAAGGGGGTCAAAATAAATATTTCCATCTTCATCTTGAAAAAAAAAATGCGCATTCACAATACTTTCCCTAACCATTGGTTGGCCAGGAAAGTTATAGTTGAAATCGTTTTTCAAAGTACTCCCTGCAAAATTTAAAGCACTGTTCCATTCGATGGAACCAGTTATTACAACGTTCATTATTATTTAATTCCATCCAAAAAATGCCATAAAAAAATCCATTGTAATTATGGAAATTGACTATTTAAATATTAATGGGCAGGTGGTGCCTCACACAACTGTCCCAATCACAGGAGACAGAGCCTGTTTATTTCGCTCGCTATCCTATTGATATAGGAGAGCGATATGTCAGATACTCAGGTTATGGCTAGGGAGATAGTTTACAACTGGAGTTCAAAGGAGTTCTCCATCATGTCTCATCTGCAACTGTTTGAGTTAATTTTTGATGTTTATCATAATGGTGAGCCTATGAGAGTTTTGGTGCTGACGGTCACCCCGTTAGGAGGCTACGTTTTATACAAGACCTCTTTGGTAACCATTTTAATGTGTACCTGCCATCTGAAGAAGGTTCTACACACCACTGTTCCCGTAATTCGACCCTGCATTTTCGCACCTCTTCCAGACTTCACCTCTTGAGTTTTTGAATATTAATAGGTGGTGCGTGCCTCACACCATTGTCCCCATCACAAGAGACGGAGCCTGTATGTTCCGCTCCCTCCCTCATGTATGATACTCAGGTAATAGCTGGGGAGATACTTGAGCAAGTCGTGGAACATGTGGGACATCAATGCCATTAGAACCAGCAATCCAAGTACCAGCCAAATCCAAGTACCAGCAAAATAAACCTGACTTTAACAGAGCTGCAGAGTCTCAATATGAAGAAAGGCGACCGCTTCCAATGATAAATATCGACGATAAATATCCAATCTATATATAAGAGGTTTGTCCATAAAGTTCATGTAAAAGTGCAAAGAAAAAATATGTTTAACCAGGTAATACAATATTTTCCCCTTCAAAATACTCCTACTGGAGAAAAAATACCCTTGCGCCATCGCCATTTCTATGCTAGAAGGTTCCAAGGAAGTCCTCCGTTGTAAGGCTCTTCAGCTGCTGCATCGTTGCTGCCTTCATGTCCTTTGCATGCGTAAATGCCACCCTTGAAGCACATTCTTGCATTTTGGGAAGAGGAAGACATCGCAAGAGACCAAATCGGGCGATTAAGGGAAGTGGTCAGTCAAGCTAATCGAGTTTTATGCCAAAAAGTCACGTACAAGTTTGTTTGTTTGTTTCTACTCTTTATTAAGCAATTTCCCAGTGGGCAGGATTATTACCATACGACAATGTCTTACAACCAACCCTATAAAGTGTTTATATGTATGTGTATGTTGTGACGATCTAGTCGTCACCAAAACAATTCTTCTTATTTAAAATAATTAGAGTAAAAATAAATTCATCTAACTGCAACTAAAATTGAAATTCATCACACAAGTGCGATAGGTAAAAAGCACGATAGCATAAATGACATCCCTATGGGATGGCAGGGAACGGTGTTACCGTCCCATTGTTTTTTTCTTCTACTTCCGGCAGCGGACCGGCAGTACCATTTATTTTTTTCGCCCAAAACCCGTCAGACGTACCAGCATTCTCTATAATTTTCAACAAACAGTATTTGAACATAGAATCATTCGTGCGAACAAAGCACAGTAGAATCAGTGAGGACCAGCGGCGTTTGTTCCACGTCCCAGTCGCCAAATATAGTCACCCATATCAGGCGAGTACTCACAAATTGACTAATTATTTGCAATCCATTCTTTTCATCGTAGATTTCTGGCCTTCTGCCTCATACGTTTATCGAACCGGAGAAAATGCGAGTGCCATAGCGATACTCCAATTTCTTTCTAATAAGGGTAGTACCTAGGGCGAAACTCCGCACACAATCCGAGAGATTCGGCGGAGGTTTTTATGAGTTTGGTGTCACCTTTTAGTGCATAAAATCCCGATAAAAAAATCCCTCACTTTGAATCAGCAAAATTCCGACACACGGAACCAGGCCGAGAGGTTAGAACCGTTTCCAGAAAACAAATCCTTAAAGAAAATAAAAGGAAAAAGTAGAGATTAGTGGTTCCCAAAATCCCATCATAAATTTGAATACCCTCATCCCCGGGTCGAACATCCACCTAATACCCGCATAAAATTGCACATCCAAATCCAAATTTACCCATCGAACGGCACTTACTACTGGCGAAGCCCTCCATAAAAATGAGATAAATAAATTAAGATTTTCTAAAGAATTGTAAAGAACATCGGAAAATAAAAGCACTCATTTATGTCTTTATTTATTTTATTGGGTAACGTGGAGTGAATAATAATAAATAAATACAAACGGAGCTGCCATGGAATTCACCGACCGGAGTCGGGCCCATCATAATACTATTTTTTTTACACTTCTGGGGGGTGAGCAGTGGATTCCGGACTTACGAACCGGCTGTGGTAGGTTTAGGACAGCTGTCTTGCCACATGTGAGCGTTCACCTTGCCACCCATTCACTCCCCCTTCGAAGCCATAGAATTTGAGAAGCGCAAATCGCAGTTTTAGATAATTTTTCTAAGAAAGAGTTGATTATTTTTCTGGAAAGGCCAAGATCTTTAAAGAGGTGAAATAGAGATTTAGCTGGCAGGCCACGAGCGCCAACTTCCACCGCGTGAAGGTGAACAGTGAAGCCGTTCCGGGTTACGGCATTTGCAAGATCATGGTATTTATTTAATTTGTACTCGTGGTCTTTTGGGATATTTGATTCCCATGGAACAGTTAATTCTACGATAAGAGCCACCTTCCGAGATAGAGAGTAAAGAGTTATATCTGGACGGAGGGCTGTGCATCCGAGACTTTCAGGGAATTTATACTGCTTAGAGACCGAATCAACCTCCAGAATCCAATCTGTAGCTTTCTCGATTATTGAGAAAGGTTTTGTAGTTAAATGTTTTTTGCCTTTAGAGCCATCCCGCACAAACTGTATTGGGGGTTTGGAGGATACTGTCAAACCCTTGTTGGCACGAGCCACTGAGAGACTAATTACCTCGCGAATAACAGCGAGAACTTTGTCATGGCGGTAAGTGTACCGTCCTTGATCTAAGGCCACCTTGCAGCCAGCTAGAATGTGCCTAGCTGTGCAAGGGGTATTGCTACAGAGGGGACAAGAACTATCCTCGGCAAAGCTCCAACGAGCGAGGTTACTGGGGTCTGGAAGTGTATGCTGAAAGGCATTCAAATAAAATTTCAGCATCTCTGGCGTCCAGTCATAGAGCATTACCTTCCAGTGCATTGGAGGCGGAATGCAAAAGTCACCAATTGTTGTCCAATCATTCTGGCATTGAAGGCCAATAGCATGAGCCATACTCTTGCTGTCGTAATCTCCCCGCAAAAGAGACTTCTTCAAGTCCACGTCGCTCGTGGTTGTACTGCCATACCCCAGACCAGTGCCATTCTGGCTGATTCCAGTAAGGAACCTTTTGTGGAAGTCTACGCGGGCTTGTAGTTCATTTGAATCACTACAGCCACTTATTACGTGCTTCGATATTGCCGGATCTTTGGAATTGCACAGAATCGAATTTTTGGTTATTCTGGAGTTGGCGTAGAGCAGAGAGGGCAGTTTAAGCGCTAGCCCAAAATTTTGTTTGGACCTGAAGAGAGTCGAGGGGTCAGCTGGTTTGGCTAAGGACAGCCAGGATTTTAAACTAGCTGTCACCAGTGCATCTAGACGGGACAGTTGGGTTTTGGTAAAATCGTAAATAAGAAAGGGCCATACTATTCTATTAATCGTAAACGTAATTTTCAAGGATTGGATAGGCTTGACTATTATTAATTCATCTTAAATGACATTACAGACGAATATCTAGTCTTTAAAATTTTCCTCTCAAATAATAAAGTCGAGTCATATTTAAATCGGATGTAAGCGGCGGAACGGAAAACTACCACGATAGGGATAGTTCCTCATTCCGCCGCGAGAGCGCGAAAGGGCCCAGCCAGACGTCGCGACTCGACGGCGGCCGCCCGCGGCGCTGCCAATAGAGAGCGAAAAGGCAGCGCTACCAACCGCAGGATTTTATTTTATTTATTCATTTATTTCGATTTATTATTTATTCATTTATTTCAGGAAATAAGAAATCTTAAAATGAAGAAGGCTCCAGGATTTGATCTGATAACTCCCAAAATATTGAAAGAACTTCCTAGAAAAGGTATCGTGTTCTTAACTATCCTTCTCAATGGGGTCATTAGAACATCTCATTTTCCGCGTCTTTGGAAGGTGTCACAAATAATAATGATACACAAAAAAGGGAAATCCCCGAATGAGGTTGCATCATACAGGCCTATCAGCCTATTACCGATACTTTCAAAATTATGTGAAAAAATCCTTTTAACAAGATTGAAACCAATTCTCGAGGCTCAAAAAATTGTACCAGACCATCAATTTGGATTCAGAAGTGAGCACTCCACTATCGAACAAGTACACAGAGTGTCTAAGGAAATAAGACAATCGCTAGAAAAAAAGCAATACTGCTCTGCAGCATTCCTAGACATTCAACAGGCATTCGATAAAGTCTGGCACAAGGGACTACTATACAAAATTAAAAAATGGCTTCCTCATACATTGTATAGTATCTTCGAATCATACCTCACCAACAGAATCTTCCAAGTCGTCCAACGAGAAGCAGCCTCGAACTTCTATGAGATAAAAGCTGGTGTGCCACAAGGATCGGTATTAGGACCTGTTCTCTACACAATTTTCACATCTGATCTACCTCTAACTCAGGGCGTAACTACTGCCACATTTGCAGACGATACAGCCATCCTGGCTAGTAACTCTGACCCGCAAGTTGCCTCCGATATGCTCCAACTGGAATTAAATCAGGTCTATCAGTGGCTGAAACGTTGGAGAATCAAGGCTAGTGCAGCCAAATCCCAACACATTACTTTTGCTCTGCGGAGAGGCGATTGTCCAACAGTGAAACTGGGAGAAGACATACTACCCCACAACAACTGCGTCAAATATTTAGGCATGCACTTGGATAGACGTCTCACCTGGAAAGACCACATCAAAAATAAAAGGACTCAATTGAATACTAAATTCTCAAGTATGAACTGGCTGATAGGACGTGGCTCATGCCTTTCCCTAGAAAACAAGATGCTAGTTTATAAGGTGATCCTTAAACCGATATGGACTTACGGCATCCAACTATGGGGCACAGCCAGTAACTCCAACGTAGAAATCCTTCAGCGATACCAGAACAAAGTTCTGAGGTCCATAGCAAACGCCCCATGGTTCACCCGGAACAGTGAGATCCACGAACACCTCAAAATGCCGACGGTTAAGGAAGAACTGCAAAAGTACAGTGCAAGATATAAAATGACACTGGTAGGACACGTGAATGCCCTAGCCTCAAACCTAACAAACGTAGGTGAAAATATAAGAAGGTTAAAACGCTTTGATGTGGCAGACCTGATTGACAGACACTGACACTAGAGCAGTCAATTAATATTAAGAGGAGACTCTTCGAGGGAGGAGTCATCTTACACGCCTTCAACTCAACAATACATCTGATTATGGTCTTCAATGCTGCGACCGATTGCAGATAGAAATCAATTGAAAAAAAAAAAAAAAAAAAATTTATTTCGATTTTACTTCACTTCACTAACGCCAAGGCCGCCCCTTCTGAGGAAGGCTCTCACATCTGCGCGCGTTTCACACGACGATTTTGCCCACGCCCTGAGCTGATGCTAGTCGGTGCATCCTCGAAACGCGACGTATTCCCTACGGCGTACCTTGATTAGGCGGTGGTCAGGTACTGCATAGCTGGTGACTCTCCGAATCCTTTTCCAGGAGGCCCGGGATGGCGCCCGCCTTTTCATAAGGAGAAACATTTCTTAACTATTTCATCATTTTTCCCGGGATCTCAAAATCTTTTTACATTATATTTCATATTATCCAGAAGTTAAGATCACACAGGATTCGGGGCACGTTACAGTTTGTAACTTGTTATTGCATTCGATCGATAGAATTTAAAGGCAATTCCATTAATTTTATTCCAACGGAAAATGGTGACCCAACCGGGAATTGAACCCGGAACCTTCCAATAAAAGATCAGGTGACCTAACCACTATGCTACCGGGTCGTGACTTGTGGGCAGGGGCCTTTTCATGGAGAAAGATCCACCGCTCGCCTCGCACCAACATTTAGTCAATGAGGGCAACATAAACTCGGACACATCTTAGTACTCTGACTTAGAACTTTCTGTTGACTGTCTGGCCAGGAAGGATGAATTCTAGGTGGGTGTCTTTAACCCCTGGGTGGCCACTCATGTCGATCGGCGTTTTTCGTACTATCTGTAATATATCCATATTTATTTAATTATCGGCTCTATTTCTCCCTCCACTGTGGTAAAAACCTGTCATTGAAGCCTGCCATTGAATAAGCCACCGTTATATATTAATATGCTTGCACAAACCTTCTACAAACAAATTTTCGAGGGCTTCGAAAATTTTGCGTGGAATTACTGGCTTCCGAAAGGTTAATGAGAAAGCTCCATACCAACGGAAGGTACAAAATGGGTCAGTGCAAATGGTGAAGAACAGACCCTACTGACCCGTAGAACACTTGGGCTCAGACAGAGCTATGTGGGGATAGTATAGAGGGGGAAACTGGACAAGGGCCTCTCCGGTTCGCTTCATGCCCTTTTACCAATTTTTTATACAAACTTTTATAAACAAAATTTGTTTATACAAAAACCCAGTATATCTGATAAATATCCTATATTCTCATATTAATATACAAGGGATATTTGAAAAGTTTCCAGCCTCATTGACATAAGGTAACTGTAGAAAAAAAAATTCGCCGTCCGATAGATGGCCTTCACATATAAAAACTGCAAAAATAAAGGCGTGGCCATATTATCGGATGCGTCCGTCCACCGCGGCTTATGGACGCGACTGAAAGGTTATCTGTGTAATTAATTTATATTGAGCCGTGCACATTATCGGACGTCAGTCGCGGACGTGACCTTGAGGCTTCGGACGTCAAATAGAGATCCGCAAGCCGCGTCCCAAACGACTGTGCATACTGTTTAGTCACGTCCGTAAGCCGCGGCTTACGGACGCGTCCGATAATATGATTGCCCCATTACAACTGATTCTGATCATTATTTTGTCTATGGCACTCTTCAAAAGTTCAGCTGTCATTGTCTGTCAACAATGGAGAAAATTGAGTATTGCACAGTGATAAACTTCCTTTATTACAAAAGTGAAGAAGACTGAGGATATAAAAGATGAGTTAGGATTCTATATGGTGAAGCCATTAAAATCCCCTTCATTGACAATGGTCAAACATTTGGTGCACTAGTACATACAAGGTAGTATGAGCATTTTAAACTAGGAACGATCTGGGCCTCGATCATCGAGTGCAATATATTCGAATGACCCTCATATATACTCGTATATCATAATATTTTCAAACCCGAATGACTAGTGATATGATAATGCATCTGGCAACATCCTCAATGCTTTTTAAATAGGTTCTTTGTCCGAAAAAAGTATATTTCGAAATTTCGAAATTAAAACTGCCTCTAAAAGTCAAATCTAAGTGTCTTACTATTTTCCGACGACATCAGACTGCTCGGACGCTTGTGCGACTTAAAATAGGAATTATACAAACCTTTCAACAGTACGACGTCTCTGCTTTTGCCCTCTTGCGAGTAAAGATTGACAAACTTAGATTTCTTCTTTGCGGAAGTCTCTGGCGGCTTTTCAATCTGCTGATTCTGCTGATGCTGCTGCTGCTGTTGGGTTTTTGCCGGATCCTTTTTTCCCTTGCTCTTCGACGAGGAAGCATTTGAGCCCGCATCTGCAAATAATAATATTAAATGACAATGAAATGGGGGGCACCTGATTACCCGGCTACCCGGACTCATTCCTTTGTCAAGTTAGGGAAGGCCAAAGCAGCCGTCTGATACGTCTGGGACGTTAACTGTAACAAACTTGCTTGAGTGTGTAGACAAATGGACACAGGAATGGAATCAGAAACAAGCTGTCGACATACTTTACTTAGATTACGAAAAAGCCTTTGACAGAGTTCCCATAAAACGGCTTTTACACAAGTTGGAACATTTCGGCCTCCGAGGAAACCTCCTCCTGTGGTTTCAAGATTTCTAATGGATAGAAAGTTCAGGGTGCGTGTTGGAGAGGAAACGTCCGAACCTCATCAAGTACTAGCGGTGTGCCACAAGGATCCCTCGTCGGGCCGGTAGCCTTCGGAATATTTTAAACAGATTTGGGAGAAATAACGCACCTCACCTTCTCTCTTTTTGCCGATGATACAAAGTTTTTCGCTAACCCCGTTATCGCCAGGTAAACAATTCAGGACACTCTTGACAAGATTACTGGTTGGACAAAGGAGTGGTTGCTGTCGCTCAATGCCGGAAAATGCACCGTACTCCACCTCGGGCCTAAAAATCCCCAGCCTGCTTACCTTATTAATGGAAAACTTATACAGGCAGTAAAAACGCAGCGCGACCTCAGTGTTACAATATCCGATGATCTGAAGTGGGAGACACACATTATAGAGGTTGCCAAGAAAGCCAACTCCCTGTTCTACATGATTAGGAAGGCATTCTCTTACATAAATGCAGAGCTATTCCTTAAACTATATAAAACATATGTTCGCCCTTTATTGGAGTATGCTTTTCTGATTTGGAATCCGTACTTTAGGAAGGATGTAGAATTTTTTGAGCGTGTGCAAAGGCGGGCCACAAAAATGGTCCCACAGCTCAAACAACAAGACTACGAACGCCGACTTGAAGCACTCGGACTCAGCAGCCTAGAGGAGCGTCGACAACGAGGAGATCTTATTGAGACATATAAGATCCTCAATGATTACTACGACGTACCAAAGCTCAAGGAAATATTTATAAGGAATACCAATACACAGCTTAGAGGGCACTGCTTAAAGTTGAATCGTTCAGGATTTAATTCTAACCCGAGGAAACATTTCTTGGTGAACAGAGTTGTGGACTCTTGGAATGAACTACCGCAGGAGGTCATTTGTGCTAAAAGTGTGAACGGATTTAAAAACCAATTGGACAAATATATAAAAAAAAAAGTTCAACATAAAAAAAAGAAAAAAAGTGAAATGCATGCATCAGCTTAAGCTGCTAATGCTATAAAATAATAATAATAATAATAATAATAACATTTTTGCTTTCAGTACCTACCGTGCGAATTAATTGCAACGAAAAGTATTTTGTTTCGAAAAGTGCTTTATTGGACATAAACATATAAAAACAGTACTAATAGTTATAGATTGTTAGTTTTAATATAGAATGTGTCCTCCTTTTGCGTTGATAACATCTTTCACTCTTGTAAGCATTGAATTTACCAGGCTTTAACAGCTTCTTTACAGTTGATCATCGTGAAACCAGACTTGAATCACTGCACTGATCATCTTGGTTTTCGTTGTACAATCATCTCTTGGAGAGGCGTTTTTTGCAAATGGCCCACAGGTTTTCGATCGGGTTGAGATTGGGGGAGTTTCCGGGCCAATCAAATACAGTAATTTGTTTCTGTGTGAAAACCTTTTTCACTTTTTTTAAAGAATGGCATGGGGGGAAATCCTGTTGAAATATTCCCTCGGAAAGATAGACCTTGTATAGTTTGATAAGATGTTGCCATATCATATAGTTTGATAAGATGTTAACATATTGGTCATCATGATGAATTCGGACCCTAATAAGTAAAAATTTAAGTAAAATGTATTTTTTTTAAACAACTATATTTGGTTTACAGACACAATATATTTTATTCTCTATCAAAAAAACCCTGGCTAAAAGATCATATTTTAAGTTAGTGAATTTTAAAAATGGAATTACGAAAAATTTTAGAAACTTGGCATTGTTGTTCTTTCCTGTAACTTAATTTAAAGTATGCTAGGTTTACACGGGCTTAATACTTATCCCTTAGTACTTATCACTTAGTAGTACTTGTCGCTATCCTGCTTAGTGATCATGACAAGTAACCGTTTACAAGTTGGTATTAGCAGAAAGGCTCCGTTCGAATTGGAACACTACCGCCGCCTTATTTTTCATAGGATTTAAATTCCTAGATGAATATTTTAGCTGTTTCGGAATTCCACCTTTCTGCAGTCATAATCACAAAATAAACTTAGCAAATGTCAAGTAAACAGAGAAACGCGTGTGTCCACTTGTCATTTCAACTTGTCACTAACCTCTGCTGTCACTGACAAGTGCTTAGTAATTTGTGGTGGGGGAAGTTACTTGTCGATTGGTAAATATGATCGACTTCTATTCACGAGCACTGGCAGTTACACTAATACTAAGCGCTAACATGTTGAATCAGTATGTTTACACGCAAGATATCAGTGCAAGCGACAAGTACTTGTCATTAGCTACTAAGCCCGTGTAAACCTAGAATTAGTAACTTCGTGGGGATTCTGCCTTTGGCCGCAATTATAGACATCCTAACTAACCTACTGCTATTGGTTATTACTGCATCCTGAAGAAAACCCCGAGCCCCTAATAATACGTACCTTTCTTTTTCAGCAACTCTGAAGCGAACGATCTATGTTGAGGATTATCAAAGTCCAACAATGTTTTCAAATAATTCTCCAGTTCACGACCGCTACCAATAGATGTGATATACCTGGGGTGGGAATTTGCACAATTTAGAGTAATAAAGTAAAACCATAAAAATAACGAATAAATGTACATACTGTATCAAATCGTTCGGGACATCGAAGCCCAAACACGCTGACAAATGCTCTTTTATCCAGACCTCCATATTGTTTATATTCGATGGATGTTCACAAAATATTTCGCAACAATTGAAATAAACTAAAAACCCAACCGACTCGAACCGAAGTAGGTACGTTGACGTCGGCAAGCACTTCGGCAAGTAAAAAAATAATATAATAATGAGCAATAATGAGTAAACTGACAGCTGTCAATTCACGAATGTGTCTGGATATATTCAACGCCATATAACTACTAGACTCCGTGACCAGCCTGAAGGCGCAAACATATTATCGGACGAGTCCGTAAGCCGCGGCTTTCAAACGCGACTAAAAGCTTATCTGTGTAATGAATTTCTATTGAGCCGTGCACATTATCGGACGTCATGACCTCGTGACCTTCGGCCGAGGCTTCGGACGTCCAATAGAGATAATATGATTGCCCCTTTAGAATGCGTCAGCCGAATAGAAAGAGACAGCAGCCTATAGTACCCACTCTATCCTTGTCTAGTCGCATTCACGGAGACGCGTACATATATCACTATGGCAACGCGTTTATATCACTATGGCAACGCTTCGACGCCATAAGTCTGCATGCTATAGACCGCTCTACACTTAATCCGCGAATCGCGCAACTTCGCGGCGCGAACTCACCGCGGACTGGCGATGAGCGAAATAATGCTCTACACTCGCAATGGTTCGCGGTAGTTTCACATTATAGCATTATTATATTATCTTTGCATTATAGTTTGCGCGTTTGAAGGAGATGGACGCCAAATTAGCTTCAACTGCGTCCCTCATGGTGTGCGCAATAGCGCACTATAATTATGAATATATTAAAAGTTAAAAAAAATGTATATCATCCGTTCATTATTTCATATTCAAACCAACTGAATAAGATTTTCTCAATTAGGATTTTTTTACTTTACTTTTGTAATTTCTGTAACTAGATAGCAAGGGATTCCCTTTTTTTCAAAATGTCTACATGTTTTTCATCATGGCGCTAATGACGCGTCGTGATTTTTATATTTTTTTATATAAACTTACGCACACTACGCGTTCGCTCACCTTCGCGGCTTCGCGCGCGATTCGCGGACTAAAGAAGCAAACATATTTATTGGACGGGACTGTGTAATGAATGTATATTGAGCCGTGCACATTATCAAACGTAAGTCGCGGACCTGACCTTGAGGCTTTGGACGTCCAATAGAGATTCAAAAGCCGCGTCCCAAAAGACTGTGCATACTATCAGTCGCGTCCATAAGCCGCGGCTTATGCATGCGCAACTAGACAAGGATAGAGGGAGTATCATATGCCCCTATCTATGTCTATTCGGTGAACGCATTCACTCACAGCCCGCTTTCGCACTCCCGTTATCTATTTCTGTTATACTCTGTTGATATCAGCAGCCAGTAATAATTTTTTGAGCGGTAAGATTGATTCACAACAGAGGTATAGAACAGAGAACGGGAGTGAGAAGGCGGGCTGTGAGTGAATGCGTTCACTGAATAGAAAGAGACAGCAGCATATAGTATCCCCCCTCCATCCTTGTCTAGTTGCGCATGCGCGTTTATCCATAGCATAGCAGACTTATGGCGTCGAAGCGTTGCCATGGTGCGGTGGGGTCCCATCAAACTTGCAGAAGGCAGATTTGCAGACGGCAATCTTGCAGACGGCATTCTTGCAGGCGGCAGTTTTGCAGAAGGCAATCTTGCAGAAGGCAGTTTTGCAAATGTCAAACTGACGTTTCGAGGGTCGGCATTTTTGCAGACGGCATTTTTGCAGAAAATGAAGTTAGAAGCAAAACATCGTATTTAAAATTTACTGTTACCAGAGTAGAAATCGACAAAAGCCGCGTTTTCATATGTCAGGGTACGGAAACCAGTCAACTTCTTTGAGTGTCCTCTCCATCGCGGATCTCAGCAATCAACTTTCGATTTTAGGGAAAGAAAAACCTAACCTAAGCTAACCTAACAGAAAAACTTAAAACATTTTTTTTAATGTTTAGTTTGATGTACTGAATCATCCACTACAAGGATGCCGGTAATTAATGTCACTTCGATTTTAGGGAAAGAAAAACCTAACCTAACCTAACCTAACAGAAAAACTTAAAACATTTTTTTTAATGTTTAGTTTGATGTACTGAATCATCCACTACAAGGATGCCGGTAATTAAATGTGGAGAGGTAAAAATATTCTCCACTTTAATTTACCCTGAAATGATAATTTGCTACTTCTTTTTCTAAATTTAAAATTAATAACATATGACCGCTTTACTGCTTTATTTTTGGTTTGTAAAATATTATAAAATTATTTTATTCATGTAATCATGTCCTAATGCGCCATTCTCAAACGTTGCTAACTTCAGGTTTGTATGCAAGTTTGCTTTCTGCAAGAATGCCGTCTGCAAAAATGCCGCCTGCAAGGTTGCCGCCTGCAAGGTTGCCGCCTGCAAGGTTGCCTCCTGCAAATCTGCCCTCAACAGATTTGGAACTGTCAAAAGTGACATTTGTGCAAGACTGCCGCATGCAAAACTGGCGCCCCCCGTGCGGTGGGGGGGCGCCAGTTTTGCATGCGGCAGTCTTGCACAAATGTCACTTTTGACAGTTCCAAATCTGTTGAGGGCAGATTTGCAGGAGGCAACCTTGCAGGCGGCAACCTTGCAGGCGGCAACCTTGCAGGCGGCATTTTTGCAGACGGCATTCTTGCAGAAAGCAAACTTGCATACAAACCCGAAGTTAGCAACGTTTGAGAATGGCGCATTAGGACATGATTACATGAATAAAATAATTTTATATTATTTTACAAACCAAAAATAAAGCAGTAAAGCGGTCATATGTTATTAATTTTAAATTTAGAAAAAGAAGTAGCAAATTATCATGTCAGGGTAAATTAAAGTGGTGAATATTTTTACCTCTCCACATTTAATTACCGGCATCCTTGTAGTGGATGATTCAGTACATCAAACTAAACATTTTAAAAAATGTTTTAAGTTTTTCTGTTAGGTTAGGTTAGGTTAGGTTTTTCTTTCCCTAAAATCGAAGTGACATTAATTACCGGCATCCTTGTAGTGGATGATTCAGTACATCAAACTAAACATTTAAAAAAATGTTTTAAGTTTTTCTGTTAGGTTAGGTTAGGTTAGGTTTTCCTTTCCCTAAAATCGAAAGTTGATTGCTGAGATCCGCGATGGAGAGGACACTCAAAGAAGTGGACTGGTTTCCGTACCCTGACATATGAAAACGCGGCTTTTGTCGATTTCTACTCTGGCAACACTAAATTTTAAATACGATGTTTTGCTTCTAACTTCATTTTCTGCAAAAATGCCGTCTGCAAAAATGCCGACCCTCGAAACGTCAGTTTGACATTTGCAAAACTGCCTTCTGCAAGATTGCCTTCTGCAAAACTGCCGCTTGCAAGAATGCCGTCTGCAAGATTGCCGTCTGCAAATCTGCCTTCTGCAAGTTTGATGGGACCCGTGCGGTGCACATACGCGTTGCCGTAGTGATATATGTACGTGGCATGCGCGACTAGACAAGGATGGAGGGGAGTACTATATGCTGATGTCTCTTTCTATTCGGCTGACGCATTCTCAGGCTGTCACGAGGTCTAGTTACTTATATGACATTGGGTTGATTCGCATGTATGCAGAATATTCTATTTTTTATTATTATTTTATTTCTTCAGGCTACTGTTTTTTTTTTAAAAACATACTAAATCGTGAGATTAACGAGGTTCGCTGCTGCGTATAAGATTATCGCCATAAAATCATTAAAAAAAATTTGGGCTGAAGCACTGGGGCACTGGCAAGACTTTTTTTAAATAGCGGCATCCGTCAAAAAGTGACCGCATCAAGCGGGCCTTTTCAACGGATATTTTTTATTTTTGAATGTTTTCTTGTAAATAAACATAATCGTGCGTAAAATACTAAACAGAAGTGGCTTAGAAGTGATTTTTTAATGTAATAATATCGCTAAAGTGTCAGCATGCCTCGTAACTTCATGAGGTGCGTATTTTCTTATCAATCATTATAGCTTCTGTTTTGTTTTGTAAACGTGTTGGCATTTGTTTTAGGAAACGGGACGCGAATGAGTTCTCCGATACTCTGATCGAAAGTGATGACAGTTCTAAGACGATATCGCAGGTGGATACGGGAGAATTCGTAAGTTTTTATGGCTACTTTTCAGGAAGCGCCATTTTCGATTGTTAGGTTTTGTTGTTTGTATTTTTGGCTGCAATCAAATTAGAATCCCCGCACTTGAGATGCTTTAATTTTAGTATTTTTCAAATATTGGTACCTTTTCTACATTGTTGATGTTTTAATGACATCTGACTTTATTCACATCGCTTATTCCGAAATGCAATAAATTTTTTTCGGCCTCAATAAATAAGCGAGATATAGGCATTTAAAGAAGCGTCAAACACCTACATTTTGGTAGGTTAAATTAGTTTTTTTTAAACCATTCCTAAACTCTTACATATTCGGTGGTAGGTTGTTAGTTTGTTTTTAAACAGTCTTAAAAAAGTAACTAATAGTATAGATATATTTTTGTATCGAAAGTTTAAAATTTTATGTTTTAACAGATTTAGCATTAACCCCACAAATGACTGGCGATTAGCTCGGGTTTGCCTACGGCAAAATGTATATAAATTTATATTTACATTTACATTTACATTTACATAGAGCGGGGTTTACTATAGAGCTATAGCATTACTATAGAGCGGATTACTATAAAGCGGCGCACATTTACATTTATATTTACATTTATATAAATTTATATACATTTTGTATACATTTTGCCAAGGCATCCATTATTGGACGCCTCACATTTGACGGGTTAAAATGATTGAATAGTAGTGTTTTGGTTTTGTTTTTGATAAATGAAAAAGGTAGCAATGTCCTAATAATTCTTTAACCCAGATACCCCTGACATTTTTTTTTCAACATATTTTAATAACAATTTGGGTATTATTGCAGTATAGGTACCTCTTCTAGATTGTTGATTTTTTAACGTCACCAATAAATAATAAATAAATAAATAAATACAAACGGAGCTGCCATGGAATTCACCGACCGGAGTCGGGCCCATCATAATACTATTTTTTACACTTCTGGGGGGTGAGCAGTGGATTCCGGACTTACGAACCGGCTGTGGTAGGTTTAGGACAGCTGTCTTGCCACATGTGAGCGTTCACCTTGCCACCCATTCACTCCCCCTTCGAAGCCATAGAATTTGAGATGCGCAAATCGCAGTTTTAGATAATTTTTCTAAGAAAGAGTTGATTATTTTTCTGGAAAGGCCAAGATCTTTAAAGAGGTGAAATAGAGCACCTATATACAGGCTATATTCACCACGCTGATTCCGAATCTGCAATAATATTTATTCGGTCTCAATAAATAAGCGAGATATAGGCATTCAAAAAAGCGCCAAACCCATACATTTCGGTAGTTTTTTTTTTTAAATAATACATAAACACCTATTTGGCGGTAGGTTAGGTTAGGTTAGGTTTTTTTTAAACAACCTTAAAAACTGAGGTAAAAAAAATTTTTTTTTTTTTTTGTATGTAAATTTGGTTTCGAAAATTTACGCGTCCGAAGCTTTTTTCTTTCACATTTAGCATTACAATGATCTAACCTAGTAGTATTTCTTTGTTTTTTCGATTTCTGAGGAAGGTACCTATACTGCAATAATTCCACAATTTGGATACAGGGTAATTTTGAGTTAAGAATTCAGGTAAAATTACTGAAAAAATTCTAGGTTCAACAGTTTTCCTGAAATTCAGCGTCCTTTTAAAAAGTCCTTAGGAAAATACGATATCAAATTTGCACAAAAATCAACTTTATTCAGTTTTCTTTACAAAAACAAGAATTGTAATTAAATTTAGACTCCGAGAAGGTAAATATTTACTTAGTGTGATATTTTATGAAGCAGTCTTTATGGTGTAAGGTTTTCTCACACTTTACACAGTACAATTGAGCCTTTTTATGGCAAAAAGCACATTTAGTTTGGTTTTCTTTGTAAGAAATTAAATGGCCTTCATTGTCGTACCTGATATTTTCTAACAAAGAATCATTTTTCCTGACTGGAGGTCGACTTCCAGCTTTCTTATGCTTGTTCAAAAGTGCAATAGTTACACTACTTCTGAATGCCAGTTGATCCATAGAACCACCATCTCCCTTATATAATTTCCAAGCATTTTGACATGTCATATCAATGAAAAAAGTAAATAGTGGAAAATACCACTTCTTGTCTCTTATCGTGGTTCTGTATAGGCCTGATCTGAGCGATCTACACCCCCCATGTCCTCATCATACAGTTTTATACTTTTAGGTTGCTGAACTTGAATATACTCTTTTTCTTTCCGTGAAAGACGCCTCACACTTTGAGTGGGGTATTCAGATTCAGTTAGAGGCAACAGTGACGACGATGTTGTCTATCCACTTGCACGCAATTATTGCAGCATTTCTGGAGGTTCTGAAATCAAATGACCCACGCTCTGTTTTTTTATAAACGTTGTTTTTAGGAAGAGGACACTGTGAGAGTCTGGTTTCTCTGATCGTTCCTGTTGCCTTTATATTTCTCATTTTCAGTTCATACAAAAGCGACACTGACGTGAAAAAGTTATTAAAAAAGAATTGTTGACTTACTAAATTTTTTATAGTTGACTTACTCTCTTGGAGTTTATCTGCATATTGAAGTACGACAGAGCCGCCTAAGCCGTATTTTTTATATTCCACTGGTATTTCTGTAGAAGCTCCTTGATAAATGCTTGGTTATGTATTATGGATAAACCATAATACATAGCCAAGCCTGGTTGCACCTACCCAGAACTTATATCCCCATTTGATAGGTTTCATGCGAATAAATTGTTTGCAAGGATGGGCACCAAAGTATGGAGCAATGGCCTCATCAAAGCTGTGCCACTCTTCATCTGGTGAAAATTCCATAAAGTTTGCATTCAGTTTATCAAAAAGTGGACGCATCTTTGCAAACTTATCATTAGGGTCAAGGTAAGCATTATTGCAAAAATGCAGGTGGGCCATTTGATAGTGTTACTGAATCCTCAGCACCAGAATCCTCATCGGTGTTGTATTCATTCGCGTTTTCAGGAGGATTAATATAAATAGTATCTGGCACAATAAAATCATCATCAGCCTCCAACGCCTCAATGATTTTGTGAAATTTCAAGTTTTTTCTGAAATAGGCAAAATTTGATAGTGTATTTTACTAAGGTCCGTTATAAAGGTCGAATATTTAAAATACCCTAAAAATAATCAAAATAAATAATAAATGTAAAAATTAAAAGTTAGCTATGAAATATAAGTTATTTCTTATAATTAACCACGATTCAAATGTATTTCAAACAATAAAAGATTTAACCCCTCGCGTACCAGACGGCCCGAAACGTCCAGAATTGATATTTACCGTCGAACCCCAGACGGCCCGAAATGGCCAGGCGAGGCCGACCGCTAATTATGTTAGTACAACTTTGACTAATAATTATGAATAATCTTTATTGCTTTACATAACGACGTTACAAATATCTAATAGCAAATTTCAATAGGAACATAAAACAGGTCTTTTTTAGACGATCGGTGTGACAGTTTCGGAGTAATCGTTTTTTTTCTGAAACGCCATCTTGTTTTTGAGACTCGCGAATTTCTTACGGGCCGTAAGGCACACATTAAAATTCAAACCGCGGGCCGCGAGGGGTTAAAAAACACTCACCTGAAAGTTGACATATTTTTTTCCGTATATTGGTATTATTTTAAAATCGACAAAACACAAGTGTGCTTCACTCAACACACGAAATATAATAATAACTAACTCCCTCTTTGCGTTGGTGCTGACACAAGATATCAAACTACCCTCATAAAATTTAAAATATTGTTTTTGTCACTCGACCTTTATAAATGACCTTCGGTGATTCTGGGTTAATATTTAGGGTTCTGTACAAACCACAAAGAGCACTCTTTAACAAGTTGGAAACCTTTCAAACTTTACTAGTTTTTTTACTGATTTTGCTAAAAAATCTTTTCTTATTTTAAGCTTCTCCAAGTTTTGCTTTCCCAATTTCCAACCTCTCAGTATTCAACAACTTGGCGCCTGGATATGTTATTTTAAAAATCAAAACCTGAAGTTCATTATAGCAATTTTTGGCTCGTTTCTATCGATATTCCTTGTAAGATATAGAAGACTATTGAATAAAAATTTAATAGCATGAAACTTTAGACCTGTATCTAACTATATTATACCTTTTATTTTGAATATGAAATGTGATGTTTAAGGGATCCTTAACCTTACATAGATCCAAACCTTAGATGGTTTTCTTTATTACATGGTAGACGCATCTGTTTGGCTTTTGTAGCTGTCTCGGGATGAAAGCTACCTTAGCTACTGTTCATGTAAGTTAACCAGTTCAATTTTGCTTCCAGAGAGTAAAATCTAAGATCTGGACAAAAAACATGCAAAATGGCGACAGACCAAACATTTTTCAAGAACAAATCGACAACCTCGTCAGCACATCGTACCTACAACCTCGTGTTAGCGTTGAAAACGTGCCTCTAAAATCTATCCCGCAAGACGCCTTCAAGCTGCCCGCGCCGAAAGCCACACAGAGTCGGAGGAAACCGAGGCAGTTGTCTCCGTCGGAGAGTGTCTCCCGGGGCGCTCCATTGGTGAGCTTCAACAACCGAGGAAAGAGCTTGTGCAACGGCAATTCCTCCCGATATCCTCAAAGCGAACACAACCGCTTTTCGAGCACATCGAGGAAGTACGGAGAGGAAAGAATCATGGACTACGGCGAGGAAGACAGGCGGAGGACCGATTTCGGAAGGTCTAGAATGATACGCGATAATGATAGCTGTTTTTCTACAACGAGTAAGTAATATTGTTTATTTATTTTATATGGATTTTTACAGCCACCAAAAACAAATAACATTTACTAAGTCAAAAATACATAGGCGATGAAATATCTATATAGTCGCCATATTACTAAAAGCATATTATTAAAAGTAGATAAGTAATGAAATGAGTATATTCATATAATTAATTAAATACGGGGAATAAATACATATTTAAAATGCAATAAAACAGTGGTTTTTAACCGGTGGGTCGTGACCTCAAAACCCTTCCATAAGTCCTTGACTACTTGCCGGGAAAGTTTAATGGTGGCACAACCGGTTTTTTTTTTGTGTCATTTATTTTAAAACCGATTTGATAGAGATAATTTTCAAAATAACATGGATGAGTTGTCATGTCATAGCCTATACATAATATCTAAATTGTTTATTTTAATTTTATTTCTCAGCAAACGTAACAAACTGTATGATCACAGCGCCTCTTTCGATGTTACTTAAAGGATCTAAGGAGGGGAGAATCTGCCCAACTTTTGTGGTGGATTTGTTGCAGCAAAGTCAAAATCCCGACTTGGCATATCAGGTAATAAGTAGTATTTTTATTTATTTAAAAACTACCCTTTATTAATTAATTAAATTACCCTTAATTAAAAGGTGTATCTTGACCTGTGCATACATGCCAATTGACGTTCGTCAAAATCGCAGACCAACGAGATTTACATGTTATAAACTAGTAAGTAAGATGAAATGTAGAACTACATTTCAAAACGCTAGCTCTGGACTCGGATTGGTTTATAAATTGCAACGAACCAGCTCATACATGCAATGAATAAAACTAATTTGCGAGAGAGTTTTTAAAATTAGATAATTTGTTGGCCGCGCGCTAGTGGTTGGGTTTTCACTTTCAGCATTGATACTAACCGCTCAGTCGCAGACTGACTCTTCGGATAGTTTTTGCAAAAAGTAAATTCAGCACATTATGACTCTACGGAGGGTTTTCATACAACTTTTACAAAGTAGGCAATTACAAGGAATTTTTTGACTAAGAACTTTTTTTTAGGTCTATAAACAGATAATATTGCCATCAAAATTCAAGTTCCTGGTCGATCCATTATTTTTATTCAGTTGCCTAAACTTGGCACTTGCCAGAGGGTGTGTCGTATGCAGTTGGCACTTTAATAGCAGTTTTTTATTAGTGTTTGGCGCTTATTTTACGTAAAAAGTCTTTCAATTGGTCCCTTAATTCATATCTAGCCAATATTACATTGATTTTCGTGTTACATTGAGTACTTTAAACAAATCCGATATTACCTTGGATTTGTTTATGTTACTGTTCAATCGTAATTTTGCAAATTGTTTATGTAGTTAGTGATCCTTGTTTAGTTTTGTATTGTTTCATGACGCATGACAACTGCACTGCAGGCACAGAGATACAGCGCCACATGTTTGCATATTGCTATTGGGTTGAATTACTGTTTTTAGATACAGTAGAACTCCAATTAACCGGATCAATTGGGACCGGACCCCATTCGGATAATCAAAAATTCGGATAATTGGATTCTTCCGAAAAAAGGATCTATTTTATTAGTTACTGTATGTATGTTGAAAATGGAAGAAAAAACTATTTTTAAAGAAAAAGCCGGTCGTTACTTGTTTTAAAGGACGAACAACCAAACTTCTCAACTAAGATCTTAGCTTTTTCACAAAGAATCCGACCCGAAATTGAGTTTCCCATAAAACGTTGCATCCATAAAACGCAAAAACCACTTTAAAACGGCATATTCTGTATCTTTGTTTGTTGCTGCCTTCATTCACTTTCTTGAAGAACTTCCATCTTCGTTTTTAAGCACTGACACGAAGTTGAAAAGTTTAGTTTTGCTCGTTTTTTTCTTTTAAAATAAATCCGTCTTAATTTCGGATAATCAGCGATTCGGTTAGTCGGAGTTTGGATAATTGGAGTTCTACTGTATTATCAATTTGCAGGATATCCAAGTCCCGGATCGAATATCACAGCTCGACGCTCGATCCTTTAAAAGCAGAATGAGCGTCGTCAGTCGAGCGCCGAGCATCATCAGCAGAGCCAGAAGTCGAAAAAGCTTCAAGAGCATTCGGGGACAGAGACATAGAAAGAGTCTGCACCGGCGCGGATCTTTGTCGCTTTCCGACGAGTCGGACGATTCCTGCGAACCGACTCTCGAAGAAGAGGAACTCGACAGTCAGAACGAATTCCGGAAACCGTCCATCGAAGGTCTGAAAGTGTTGAAACAGAATAGAAATTCGTCAGGCGGGCAACGGCCGAAGAAGAATGCGACGCCGCAGCAGCCGAAGAAGAAATCTACTCCACAGCTGAAGAAGAAATCTACTCCGCAGCCCGCCCGAAAAAGCTCCGGTAACAAGAAGACGCCGCTGCAGGAACCGTTAAATAAATCGCAACAGATATTTGAAAATGCGGAAGCGCAAAATGCTACTCAACCGAGCATCATAAAACGGAAGCTCTTTTCTCAGTCGTCCGAGATGATTGACAACGACCCGCTGCGCACTCGTGTCTCGATGTCTCCGTCACCAGCGAAATCAAAATTAGCTCCTAAGCTCGATCTCAACAAAGTGCGACTTAGCTCAAATAGCCGCTTGAGCCTCCAGAGCTTGATTAAGCCAAAATCGCTGGAGATTGACGCTTCGAAAGGCGTCGCCACCTTCATCGGTTTGCCACGGCACGAGAGCACTATGAACCCTGACACGGCACACAGATTCCTCCATACTAAACCTTCCTCGGCAAAGGAGCACATCTTGGCAAATTCTGAATTGCCAATACGAACAAATGTCACTATTCACACACCGATAATTCCAAAACCCAACGCTCAGAAAGATCATAACTCGGGAGAGAACTCATCGCAGAGCGCTCGAGAAAACGACGCTACGATTATTCATAAAGCAGCCCCGGAAAAAAATCTATTAGCATCTGCGCCGAAATCAACGAAATGGCTAACAGATGGCAGCGATGATAACGACACGGATGTGGAGCAAAACAAAGGTTGCAAAGGTGTCGCCACTTCGGAAGCAATTCTACAAAATCAAGGTAATTTTATGATTGATTTTTCACAATTCACACGGTTCGTTGGCAAAGTGCTTAGGTCTCCTGATTTTACATTGTAAGGTTCCGGTCCGGGTTCGATTCCCGGCTGGGTCACCATTTTCCGTTGGAATAAAATTAACCAAATTGCGTTTTAATTCTGTCGATCGAATACAGCAACAAGACACACACTTAAACACATGTTATACGCACACATACCTATAAGCACTTCATTCTAGGGTTGGTTGTAAGTAATTGTTGTATGGTAATAAACCTGCCTATTATGAATTTTGCCAATAAGTTTTTGTGAACTCCAGTTGGTGTTTAAAAACATTCTATGTTTTTGCATTTACCACACTGTCAGCCACACACTTAGGTAGCGAATGGTTTTGTGCCGCTTGGGCCATAAGATCTTATTCAGTAGCCATAAGATCCTATTCAGAAGCCGTAAGATCCTATTCAGTATCCTATACACCTCCCCGAGTGAGGCACTACCCCGTTAAGCACTCTTTTGTCCCAGGTCTCACGGCTGGTGGATCGGTTTCCCCTGGGATATTGCCCTCCGGCGCTACTGGACGGCTTGCGCACCATGTGGTGTTAGCCAATCTGTTATGCATTCTGACTAATTACTGAAGGAGTGTGGAGGCTTTGAAACGGGGGTGGATGTTGACCTGTCGTCAACCACTTTTGAAATGACCAATCGGCTACCTGATCCTGAATTCAGAGCCGTACAAAAGATGCAAATGGTCCGTGATAGATTCAAACTGAATCACCGCAGAACATACTGCAGGTAGGGGTCACGCAGGCGACTACATACATGTAACCAGTCGGGAGGTTGGAGGTATCCTGATGGTTAATTCCAAACAAAGATATCCTTCCAAAACTGGTAGTCAGGGGGCGAGGCTGTTCGCTGGGTACCTGTCCCGGTGCCTTGCCGTAAGGCGTTGGCCTCTGATTGACATGTCGGCTTAGCTAGATGGTAGATTTGTATTCGTCTCTTAGTCTTTTACCCTCACCTCACGGGAGATGAAACGATTACTATCATTAAAACTTCTTGAGTTTCATCCGTTGCAGACGGATTCATCCGTTGCAGACAGCTCCAGTGTCAGGCACGCACTGTGAGTAGACCCAAGATATATTCCTTGAGTTTCGAGGCGAATCTCTCCTTGTCGAGTTTCAAGCAATTCCCACACAGAGTATGGTTTGGCTATTATGACTTAGGTCCTTCAAATGGCAATACAAAGTAATTATTTCACTATGGATATTTTTCAAGAAGCCGACCTTGTACCAAAAAGACCTGCCACAGGCCCAAAATTGACCACACGTCACCGGCAAGCGCGCCTTCAATTTGCTCAAGAGAACGTCAGTTGGAGCATCGAGCAATGGCGGAAAGTTTTATTTACTGACGAGAGCAGGGTGTGTCTACACGGACCGGGTCAGAGCATCTAAAGCTCAGAACATCTAAAATTATACGATCTGAGCCTCACAAGATATTTTCGTGTTTTCGGGTCATAGCATCTAAAATGAAGTAAATGCAGTGCTTTGCAATTTTAGACGCACTGAGCTTTAGATGTTCTGCCCCTCCGTTATAATAAATTACATTTCAGTAAAAACGGGCAGAACATCTAAAGTAGCAACTAGGGTCAGAACATCTAAAATGTAGCAACCTGTGAATTATAACGGTCTGTCTGCTACCGAAAAATAGCGCTTTAGGGAACGTCAATTGTTGCCAGGTTTCCTCTGTTTTGAGATAATACGTAAATATAAATATAATATTAATTATTGTCCTGCAACCGAATATACTTGAATTTTCAAGGTGAGAGACGTTAAAAAACTAAATTATAATTAACGTATGGTCCTTCCTTCGATGTAGGAGCCTACTCTGCGATAGTTTTCATAGTTTCGGAAACCTAACACCAGATAAGATTCGCAGGTAGATCCGTTCACATTACTATATTTTGTTTTTACCCCACTCGCCCCCACTACCCCACTCGAAAAAGAAAGAAAAAACACCAGATAAGATATCGGAAAACTTTCCGATACGCCTGGTAACACAACATCCATCTATGACTGCTATTTATCAAATATCATTTAACCGTAAAAAGTAGCAGGAGCTATGTCACAGTCGTGATTTTTTAGATGTTCTGACCTGTTAAATGAAATCGATGTATTTATTTCATTTCGAAGGCGGCTCAGTACATCTAAAGGCCAGAGCATCTAATTTAGATGTTCTGCACCTCATCCGATATTATCGCGGTTTACGGGCCAGAGTATCTAAAATGCGTGCGTTTCGATTTTAGAAGCTCTGCGCTTTAGATGTTATGACCCGGACTCTGTCTACATGGTAGCGACAGAAGATCCCGGGTCGACAGGCGTCTAGGTGAGCAATTTTAGCAGAGCTGCTTCGCTGATTAAGTCTACGGCGGCGGTTAGTACATGGTGTAGGCTGGCATTTCCTTAGAGGGAAGACCGACCTCGTTTTCGTGCCAGCGGGAGGTCAAAGAGGAGGCCTGAAGGCCTATATCAACGCTATATCAACGATATTCTCTTGGATCATGTGATACCGTATTAAGGATTTATTGGGAAAAGCTCCGTGTTTATCCACGATAAGGAACGGTGTCACTCAGCGTGTATCACCCTGCAATTCTTAGATGAAGTTGGTTTGGAGAGCATGGACTGTCCAGCTTCAGTCCAGATATGAATCCATCTAGAATTTGTGGGACGAGCTTAAAGAGAGGGTCTGAGCCAGAAATCCGGCACCTTCGGTCATCTACGAGCTCAAGACAGCATTGTTAGAGGAATAGGATGGTATTCCTCAAGACTTGATCAGGTCGATAAGAAACCGTATGCGAGCTGTCACCAGGGCTAGACGGGTAACACTAAATATTAATTTAATAAATGTTCCTTCTTATGTTTGAATTTTCCGTTTTAATTTAATTTTAAATATCCCCAGCTTTTAACTTCTAAAAATCTAATTTATTATCATTTTAAATTTTATTTAATTTTTTTTTTAAATACTCAGCGGATTTTGATGATTTTGATATAAACGGAAAGCTAACAAACTTGGGGTTTAAAAAAATATATATTTGTATGCATCTACTCCACCATTTTTGAAAAAAACGGTTTTTTGCGCACTGAGGGGGTGAGTCGATTTAGTTGCTCGCAAGTGTTTTTTTTTTTTTTTTTTGAGGACCACATTTTAGGACAATTTAGTGTTATTAGCATTTTACTAAAACTTGTAAAAGTTGATTGTAATATTAAAGTCCTGTCCACCCTAGAACTGGCTAGTCCCAGTTAGGTGACAGAATCATATAAGCAAAAGGTTTAGGTTTTGCAATTCGGTTCTAGTTATTTTTATCAATATTTTATAGTAATTAATTCTTAAATAAATAAATAAATAGATACCAAAAGCAAAAAGTAGTACTTTGCTGTTGGTATCTATCGTAAAACATAGGAAGGTAAATAAGTATATATTCTTTATGAAAGCTTTGATAGAATTTAGTTTAGAATTTGTAAATTTGTCATGGAAAAAATGCAGCATGATCATGGAAAACAGTGAAATTGTGCTGGAAATCTGGAATTATCAGGGAATTTGGAAATCCGATATCTGTGGCAACCCTGAATTATTATAATTAATTTATTAATAATAAAACGTTTTTTTTGAAGGACTTGCGGATCCCTGGCAACCTCTCTCAAACCTCCGGGAGTCCGCGGTCCCCAATTTAGGACCTACAGATCTAGGCTATCCAGTAGTTGAAGTAAAACTAACCAAGAAAAACTTGCAAAGCTGCTGTGAAAAGTTTTCTATCATGTTCACTATTGGTCAGAAATAAGTAACTACGAAATGGATAGTACTAAAGAGATAGTACGAAATGGATGGACTAAAGAGGAAAGATTAATGAATCAGTCGCTTAAAAGTGCTTTTATTTTTTTTTGACAGATATTCCACAAAGTGCACGCAAAAACAAGAAACCGCCAAAGATGTGGATAGAGTGCGACAGTAATGAAAAAGCAACCGAAATGGAGATCAATACAGGTTTGCAAAATAAATTGTATTAGAAAAACTCATATTTCCCATTTAATTTCAATGATCTTGGTAGGAAATCATCCCTACTGAGATAAAATGCAATTTAACGTACTATAGCAGTGATTAGTGAGTCGAGGCTCGACGAGATTCACGACTCACGTTGAACTTGAAAACATTGAAAAGTTGCCAGTACGCCGAAGGAAAAATGTCAATATACTTTCTCTCCTTTATTGTGTAATCTCCCAATCAACACCTTTTCGAACCATTAAGTTCCCACAGTCTCGTACTTCGGTCAGCCTTTGACAATTCACTCAAAATTCCTTGTCCTTTCCATTCCTTTCTATGTCCATGGTGCAAGACTTTGGAATGATCTCCCATCAAATATACGAAGCTCGCCTTCTTTGGAATCATTCCAGACTCATCTCAAAAAGTACTACTTTTCTAAGAACTAACCAGTTCTTCCCTTTCTCTCTCCTTCCTCTCTCAATTTATCCTCCTCAGGCATTCTCAGTTTGAAATATTAGTAGTTTGTATGAAAAACTAACTAAATGGATAGATGACCACTGAAATAGGTACGTTAGATCTACGCATTACTCCGTTCACATTTCTCTGTGAAATGGATAGTCAGCTTAACCCTTCAGGCCCCGATTGGCCGATATCGGCCATAACACGATTCAGCGTGACGGCCCTTATTATAATTATTTTATTATATTATAATTATTTTAATTAAATTTGTTTTATTTTATGACGTTTTATTATGTTAATATGTTTTATTTTAATTATGGGTACAGTGGTTTGGCAGTAATTAATGTTTTGGTGAGACAGTGTCATAATTTAATTTATTTACTAATTTTTACTAAAATTTTTTGGACATCAACTTGTCAATCGGCTAAGGGGACGAGGCCTGAAGGGTTAAAGAGGAAATAGTAATGAATAAGTCAACTCAAAATGCTTTTAATTTTTTCTTGACAGATAATCGAAGTCCACGCAAAAGTGCACGCAAAAACAAGAAACCGCCAAAGATGTGGATAGATGAGTGTGACAGCTATGTAAAAGCAACCGAAAAAGAGATCAAGACAGGTTTGCAAAATAAATTACATTTTTAGAAAAACTCATTTCCATTTTAATTTCAATGATCTTGGTAGAAAATCATCCCTACTAAAAATTTGCAGTTTAACCTACTATAGCAGTAATTTGAGAGTCGAGGCAAGTGCAAAATAAGGCTTTATTAATATGACTCATATATGTAGATCAGAGTTGTAATCTTAGTCAGCATTTGTTGTTAAGTCCTGCGCACATCCAAATGAATCAACCATTTATTTAGAGTTAGACGCACGCGACGAGGTCCGATAGACGACAAAAATGTGTTTGGAGCACCAGCCGAGTCTACAAATCCGCGCAAAACGAGCGAATTGCATTCGCTCACATGTGACAGGCAGGGCAGCGAGTTCAACTCACAGCGAATACTTGTGGCTAGCGAATTCGCTTTATGCCGAAGCTTTATAAAAATACATGTGTGGAGTCCGGGAGGTATGATTTACAACTGACACGAGGACTTGTTTGTTTGTTTATACTCTTCATTGTAAAAATTCACAATGGGCGGGTTTTTGTCATATGACAATCTCTTACAACCAACCCTACTATGACGTGTTATATGTATGTCGTTGCATTAAAGTCACTTATGCCGAAGCGTGCGCAAAACCCTCTCCTTCCCCCAAGATTACGTAATCAACCAAATTTGCGAAAAATGTGAACCCAGCGTTTGTAGACTCTTCCACAATAAGGCATAACTCCGTAACGTGCACTTTTTGTATTTCTTTTTAAATTGCCCCCTTGGTCGGCCCGCCTTTGTGCCTCTGGTCCCGAGAGGAGTGAAAACGCTTTGGCGTATGTACTGGCATATGTACCATTTGTAAATCTGCCATAGTTGATGCGCCACACGACCACATTAATATTTCCGCAATGAAGTTGGAGCAAGCAGCGCCGCGCTAGGCCAGAGCTGCAGCCGAGCCTCCACCATGCAGAGCGGCCACCGGCTTGCTAGCCAAAGCAGGAACAGGCCCGGGCCACTCAATCGCAGACGAGCGCGTGGACTATCTACGCACATCGTGCGAAGGGGTATCATCATCGCGGCACTGCGCTATTTCCGATCAGGTTTAGACCAAAAAAATTGCATTGCAGTGACCAAAGTTGATTACGTAATCAGGACAGGTACCCCCTCCCCCCCCCCACGTAATCAAGCATAAGCCTAGGCTCCAATCCCCCCCTCCCCCTCGGTGATTACATAATATGTGGACGGCCCCTTAGTCCTGTATATCATATATTTATATATTGTATATGGAGGCCGGCCGAAATGACTACGACCGGATCTGTTAGTCACTGCAACCACCGATTGGCATTTTTAGCCTCCAAGGGGTTAAACTAAAACAGGTTGGCCAACAGGTCAACTAAAACAGGTTGCCATGCTTGGACTGGAATTGATTTTGAATCTCGCTCTCCTTTTATTTTAATGATCGCTGCTGCGTTTTTATTTACTTAAATAATTATGTAGTTATTTTATGGTTTTACATATCGGGCTGTTTTGAAATGAGGTGTTACCGGGTGGTAAAGATAAAAATAATCTGAATTGGCTTTCATCTCCTTAAGAGGGCCTAGTTACACAAATGTAGGTAATTTACGCTTGCCGGCGGCGGCCAAGCAGGTGTGACTAAATCGCATACATTGATAACGCTGAACAGACGGTCACCCGCCAAAGCGATGTAACCCGCATTTTATAATTTTATTGCTCATAGCAAATTGCAAATAACAAAAACTGCAAATTGTGATAAAAGCAAATCCTTTTTTGCACACGTATTTATTAGACCAAAATGGTCGATTTGACCCGCCGTTCCGACATATTTGGCCCAGCGTACTCAAAATAGCGGCCGTTTTTCAAGATGGTCGCTAATAAACCAAAATGATTTTTCTCATGCTGATTTTAATGACCCATGGGTCTTTTCGGCTATTTTGGGGTCGTATATTTCAAATATGGCAATAAAAATAACTTTAGTTAATTTTGAACAGGATTATAAACATTTTTAACGAGTATTTACTTTCACGTTACTGTTATGTTATACGCGTCTTCTTCGAGTATTTGCACACTGGAAAAGACGAATCTAAAGTCAAAACTGTCAAAAAAGTCAAACGAGAGAATAATTTTGTGTATGCTGTAAGTAATTTCTGAAATTTGCTACCCAGAAACTTTCTGCTGATCGATCAAGGTGAACAATGTATGAGATGAAGTTAAAATAAAGAAAATAAAAAAACTCAAGTTTCATTTTTTTTAAACTCTCTATACTATTGAATATCTATGACATTGAACATTTTCAAAGCCTATTTGATTTTAAAATGTTTTTCAAAGGATTTTATTTTTCTATGGTTTTAAAATATTTTGTTTTAAAATATGGATTGTACACATTCTACCTTGTTTGTAAGGAATTATTTATTTATATTTATTTATGTTTATATTTTCAGCATCATATTTGAAATGTACGACGCCAAAATAACCGAAAAAGACCCATGGGTCTTTAAAATCAGCACGAGAATAATCATTTTGGTTTATTAGCGGCCATCTTGGAAAATTGCCGCCATTTCGATTCCGCTGGGCCAAATATGTCGGAGCGGCAGGTCAAATCAACTATTTTGGTCTAATGAACACACGTGTGCAAAAGGATTTGCTTTTATCACAATTTACAGTATTCTTTCAAAATATGAGACGAACCGCTTCCACTATCAGGATAGCAGATACTTTATGATACTGAGTAAAGAAATAAAAATGGATAATGCTTAAAACAATTATAACATTGTTATTCTCATCAGTACGAGGATAAAATGTATGTCGAGAAGGATAAAAAAACAGTAATTATTATAGGTATAAATAGCTACACCAAAACTTTAATTATTTCAAAAAGCAGTTACCTTTATAAATAAACTACTTCCGACGGAAAGAAGGTACAGATAGATTTCGCGGCTTAATGTGATTATATATTTTTGAACAACTTCAAATATGTAATTAAAATTAATAAAGAAATAAATTAAGGTGGTTGCTACCTGTCTTTTTTCATACAAAAAATTCCTGCAGAATACTAGCGATTGAAGAAAGTTACGTTATTAAAACTATGATAATCCAGTAAATAAAAAAAAATGGTGTACGCGTTTCGAATTTCAACCAGTTTGAACAGTTATTTTATATAGAAACTTAGAAATGAAAATCTTGATATTCTAGTAGGATCTATGATTGGATTAGTGACTGTTATACACACGATGACATTTTTAACACTATCCGTGACAGTCGGTGTGATAATCGAATTGCAATGCCAAAACATTTTATTTCTTCCTACAAAAGTCATATATCAGAGGGAGATGAATGATCGCCTGTCTGTCTTTCTCATCTTCATTCTTTTTATTTTTCCTATATGGCAAGGGTCTTATTGTTCGTGAAATCAATGGTTTGGGATAATGTCGATAATACCGGTATCGATAAAAATCGAATTCTGACGGATAATGTTCTACTTTCATTATAATTTATAAAATAAAAGAAAAACAATAATAATAAATTGTTATAGTGACAATATTTCAATGGCAATGCGATTCCTAACCGATTTTATACAACGGCAATATAATAAAAGAAACCACAAAAATAATCAATCACCGATTACACCGATATATCGATGAACGGTCACTCAATCGATGACTCCCTCACTCTGTCTAGAAACCGAATTTTGACGTGCGGTGAGCGTGTGCGCAGTGGTGTTTGTTCGCTGCTGTATCAATAAATACGACGCGCTTCGCTGTGTTTTGTTTCGAATTGTGTGTAATTGTTTATTGTGCGTTGTTCAAATTCTCGACCGGCCGAAAATGAGACGAAATACCTTTGCTAAGGACTGCCATGTCAAGCATAAATATGCCGGTCCTGTCAATCGACGTCGTTCTAAAGCAGCTTTCAAAAGAAAACATAATGACGCTGAAAGGTAAATTATTATGTATCTGAAAAACGCACATGTTGGCGATAACATTTCAAAAGAATATACGGTATGCGATTTCGGCACCTCTACAAGATGTCTCGCTGACGACCAATCTGATTCCGAATCTGTAAAAATCGCGCGGACTCGAGATATAGGCGAGATAAAGCAAGACAAAATTGTCCGCATAAAGATTTTTACAGATGCGAAATCAACAACGTCGATATAATATAGTCGGGTGACGTTTAAAACACCTTAAATTTAGAGGAGATGCTGAAACTGCATACCTACCTATATTTTAATAAAACAACCATCAAAATCGACTTTTAGAAGGTTGATTTTGAGATGAATTAAGAATTATGTTAGTTTATTTTTTGCAGCCGCATGTATTGGCGTTTACCGGAAGTATCGTCGTCAACACCTTCCATAAAAACATACCAACGGAGTGATAAGAGGCCCCGAGTGGATGCAAATTGGTCGGTGCAATCTGATGAACCTTCGACGTCGGCTGGTGTGGCTGATGTTGCAGATGAGGTGAATGTAAACTGGCCATCAATAGACCCGGAATTAGAAAGTCACCAACTTCAGTATGATGCAGCAGATGTGGATCACCTGAAGGGCCTCGATGGCTATCGAATCGTTGACGTTCACCACTTTCTACAAAAGTCCATGAATTTGCAATATGATCACTCGAAAAAATGTACCGGAGGCAGAATTGCTTTTCGCAGCGAGAGTTTCAAAGGCATCGTCTCCTGGATGACTTTTGGGTGCACAGGATGTGACCAAACTTGGATTTTGTCGACTGAACCAAGTAATAAGCCGGCTTTGAATAAGGCATTCGTTTGGGGAACCTTGACCTCTGGAAGCTATTATGCTCAAACGTCGCACTTATTGAGCGTAATGGACGTACATATCATGTCATCGAAGCTCTTCCGAACAACCGAGCGAATGTTAGGAAACGTTTGGGAAGATCATCTCTGGAAAGAAATGCGCTTAGCAGGAGCTCAAGAGAGAGACGAAGCTATAAGAAAAGGAAATGTGTCTGATGATGGAGTCGCATTTATAACCGTTTACGTTGATGGAGGCTGGTCGAAACGATCTTACGGCCATAATTTTAATGCTGCTTCAGGAGCTGTATGTCAATATTTTTATTTATACATGAAAGTTCCGCCATTCCAATTACTAATTCACCTATTTTTTTACAGGCTTGTATTATTGGGAAACATACAAAAAAATGTCTATTTCTTGGTATTAAAAATAAATACTGTTATGGTTGCCAATATTACGAGAGAAATAACATGCCAACAAAGGATCATAATTGCTTCAAAAATTATGAGGGAAGCTCAACTGCAATGGAAGCAGAAATTATTGTGGAAGGATTTTCAAGAAGCATGGATATACATGGATTACGCTTTTTGGAATTTATAGGAGATGGAGATTCGTCAGTATATGCCAGGTTACGGGAACGCGTTTCGTATGGCCGAAAAATAAAAAAGCTGGAATGTAAAAACCACGCTATTAAAAATTATACCAGTGCCCTATATAAGGTAAAACTTTTTCTTCTATTTTTAAAACTGAAAATTTTCCAGTGCCTAAAAAGTTTATTTCACTTACAGATTGTGAATAACAGTAAGTTACCACTTCTTGGCAGAAAATTGTTGAAAAGCAAAATGCAAAACCTAACAGTTTTGGCACGCAAGAGTATAATACATAATTGTATTAATGGTAATGCTGCCAATTTGCGACGTGATTTTAAAAACAGCCTATTGCATGTGTTCGGTGAACATTCGACATGTTTGCCTTATTACTGTAAGTGGCAATTGGCAGATTCGGGGGAGCCGGATGAAAATGTTCTAGACGACATAAAAAAATTTGAAAATGTATGGAGCTTCATGATGGCAGCTTTGGACTTGTTACAAAGAAAGGCTGACAGGCTTCTCCACAACGAGACAAATAATTGTGCAGAAAATTTTATGAGCCTTATAGCCAAGTTCAACTGTGGTAAAAGACTCAATCTGACGAAGAGTGGATCATTCCAGAGAAGAACGCATATCGCCGCACTCAATCAATTGTCCGGTGGAAAATGGCACTCAACAGCTTGGAAGTCAGCTACAACTATGAGCCCTGGAGCGTCGTTCAAGAAGTATTTTAGTAGACTGGAGAAGTATAAGGAAGTGAGAAAAAAACACATTAGAGTTCGAAAACTCTTCAAAGGAAAAAAACAGGAAGCTGATAAAGACTATGGTCCTTCACCTGATAATCCTCCACCAAATTATACGGAATCAGAGTTAAAAGAATTATGCGATGAGAAGATCACTGAATTCCAGGTTAGTATATTTTACCACTAATCACTTTATATTTTGATTGGGCCGGCCTAATGTAATGTTTTTTTACTTTAGGTAACGGGACAAGATGCAGTCAGGATCGAGAGAGAAACTGTTGGTCAACATTCGAATGATTTGTACAACACTTACAGGGAAAATCGGCTAACAGCATCATTATTTGGAATGGTTGGTAAAAAAAACATCTGAAGAATATGTTTATATATATATATTTTTTTAAAATTTTATTTAAGCGGATTGTAAGATTAGTAAAGGTTGCACCTTTGCCGGACGTTTCGGAGCGGCATTTTCTGACCACTACGGGTGTATCCTCATCATCAAAGACCAAAACTTTGTTTCAAACCTTGGTCGGCAAATCCAAATAGTACAGCCAAGTCTCGTCATCTATCACGATGTTGTTCACATGCCGAGATTTTCTCTTATCAAACTTTTTGTAGCATCTCCCGGCACCATGTTACACGTCGTGTCATCTGCTCTTCAGTCAGTCGATGCGGCTGTCAGTCAGTCAGTCGATGTATATTAGTTAGTTGTAAGGCGCCTGCTGAAATAATTTGTTTTTGTATTTATTTTAGATTTGTAAAAGGAGGCTGAGTACACCTTGCCACAATCATGTCAAACAAGTGCTATACAAAACTGCGTTTTCCTCATCAGATATGGCATACGGCAGAATACATGAAAATGTAGCAATCCAAAGATTCGAAAATGAACATGGCAAAAAAGTGAGTCCCTCGGGACTCTTTGTTGATGTAAAATATGGATTTCTCGGCGCTAGCCCTGACGGTAATTTTTTATTTTTTGCTTTTTTGTGTTCTGCCTAGTCTCATTATTTTTTTTTTTAAAAGTGGCACATTTTACCAAAGAAAATAATGAAATGGTGTTATGTACATGTACCTTTTTTGTACATGTACCTTTTTTGTACATGATTATTATATTTCAGGGAAAGTGGTTGATGAAAACGCAATAGTGGAGGTAAAATGTTTTCCATCAATTGCAAGGTTAGAGGAGAAGAATTTAGTTAAAATTGCGGAAACTAAAAAAAATTTTCCATTGAAAAATGAAAATGGGGTACTGGTTATCAATAAACGACATAATTACTATTATCAGGTGTGTATTTTTTTCAACATTTTAAACCCTTAGCTTATTTTAGATACAATAATACTTAATATTAAAGATATTAATTTTTACAGATTCAAGGACAACTTTGCATAACTGGGTCGTTAAAATGCTATTTTATCTGCTTTGTGGATGCCTTCACACCGATAGTAGTATTAGAAGTGGTGCCCGATCAAGCCTTTATTAACGACATGATACCAAAATTGGTAAATTTCTATAAAAAGTGTATCCTACCGGAGATTATCTTACGGAGAATACCCTCGAAAATGAAGTGCCTTGATCCTGCTGAAATGAAGATACTCAGTACACAATCCAGAGGAGTCAATGTAGCTTCTTCTGGTCCTATAGTTTCTGGACTTTCAACAGAAGTGTCTGAATAGCCTTA